>JAOTQY010000018.1:5059552-5076541 GCA_026413445.1 Dolichallabes microphthalmus | reverse complement strand
TTTTGTTGTGACTGGCAGCGGAATTGCACGCAACATACATGGATTTTTAATTTAATTTTGTTTTTAATGACCCGCCCTGCAAATAAAGCGACAATTTCTTTACCCACCCCAACCCGACCCGCGGGTTACCAGACGACCCGCGCATCACTACTGGGCACACAATATGGGCAAAGTGAGAATGTCAGTTAAATTAATCTCCATCTTTTTGGACTATGAGAGGAAATCAGGGTACCTGGTGGACACAGACCCAAGGCAGGAATCAAACCCTCGACCCTAGATGTGCGAGGCCACAGGGCTATCCCCTATGCCACCATGCCACCACAAGCATTTATTTATTTTATGCTATGTCCTAATGTAGTCTAATTGGCAGTGGTGGCTCAGGGGGTCAGGGGTTCGAGCCCTGCTACCACCATGTTGCCACAGTTTTGGTCCTTGAATAATTTATGCCCATACAAATTACTTGGCCATTGCCAGTCACAAAACTTGGATGAGAACGAAGGCGGTTTGGGCGTCTGGCTAGCTACCTGGTCCCTTGAAAACCACCACTGCTAGACAAACAACGTCACCCAATGTGCTCAGTTTAATAAAAAAGAAAATTAATAAAAAGGACCTTTTGGAATTATTCAATTGTCAAATAATTGCCATTATTTAAGCTGACTGTGATTCTAATAAATGTTATCTTGCATAGTTATAATAATACATGGTTCTTTAAGCTGTCCAACTAGAATCATCAACCAACGCGAATCCTTTTTTTTAGCTATATAAATACATCGTCTTTTCGTATCTGTGGTACAATTTAATATTTTGCAATTCTGGATTTATTTAATCACAAATTAATATTAAGCCCGCCTTGTGGTGTGGTTCACACAGAACTGTCTGCTGGTGTTAGTACAGTATAGCACCTTTCCTTTCTTTTGTACTGGCAGCCCGATTTGAATGTTATAGCCCAAATCCTTAGAGTCTCCCCCCCAACCCCCCTCCACCCCCGGAGGCCAGTAGGCTGGAGCTCAGCGTTCCATGTAGTCAGAATGAAATTAGCAGCATGCGCTGAGTGAAAGTAGGTCACTCGACTTGATGAGTATAACAGGATGCAGTGACAAAGACAAAGGAAGAAGAAAGATGCTTCAGGTTATACAGGGAAAAGATATCTCCTATTCAAGGGGCTTTTACTATCTTATGTGAACAGTTAGTTATTGCAGGTCCTCCTGGGTGCATCAATGAGGGGGATTAAGAAAAAAAATCAAAATATGCATATAATTTTTTTTTTTTTATGTTCAGATTGTTGGCATGATTGTATTCTGTTCTCTGGCACATGGCTGTGTTTTGTGGGCGAGAGTCATGTCAGGCCTTGATGCTGCCCTTTTAGATGTGGGCTATAAGAATGTAACCTTTCCCCTCAGACAGACAGAGTTTTGATTGTGTAGCTGAATGTCGTGACCCCATCAGTGTACAAAAATATTGGAGATTCTGCTGTGGGTTACCAAAAAGTCAGAAAAAAATATCAATAAAAACAGGATAGGATAATATAGTGTCCGATTCTGTTTGTAAATTCTTTTTTTTTTATAGCGCTTTAGTGTGTCAGCAACACACATCTTCTTATTAGATATAAAATTTGTCACTATAAATCTAAACTAACTAAAAAATCTCACAAATGTCTTTCTTTTTTCAGATGGTCCGTACACCGGCACCCCTCCCACATACGGTTACGATGCGGACCGAGCCGAGGAACAGAGACGTCACCACGATATCCTGCCCTACATCGATGACTCGCCGTCATCCTCGCCGTACCTCAGCTCCAAGAGCCGCAGCAGCAGAGACACACTGTCCTCAGGCTCTCTCGAGTCCTCCAAGTCTGTAAGTGTGCTATATAAATTGCAAGGCTAGCTCAGAATGTCCATTTGATATAACACTGATGTCAATTCCGAGTTAGCGAAAATATCAAGAGTATAAAGTGAAGTTGGAGTAGAAACACTGGCTACAGAGTACTGGGATAAACAGCAGACAAAATTCAGGAAGAGATAAAGAAAGAATGATGAGGACAAAAGTGAGACTGATGAAAGAGCAGCTTCACAGAAATTCTAGATGAAGATTTGGATTCCTAATGAGGTGACCGTGGCAAGGAAAAACTCCCTGAGACATCATCAGAAGGAATTTTTCTTTTCTTCATTTTTTAGAGAAGCCAACGTAGCAGAAAGAGACACTATGAGAATATTTAAAGACTTGATGTCTTGATATTTGTTTTTTCAGTTTTTACAGTTCAGTGATTTCTTCAGTTTAAATAATTTGCTCTAAAAATCTTTAGTCCAGGGTTTTACATTTTATTTATTTCCCGAAACTATTGCTTAGAATTAAAATAGATTTTCTTTAGATTACTTATGAGTTACATAATCAGATTATACATTTCCAGTTCAACTCAGTGAACGTGATTAGGAGCAGCCACAGAGTTTGTGGTCTTTTCTAGAGAAAAGCTTCCTTGACTATAATTACATTTGTGGGTATATAACAAAAAGCTGTCAGAATTATGGATGCACGGCTGATGGATGGAGTAGTAGAGTCTACATCCACACTCTCTGTGATCAACCAGTGCCCTTTGACCTCTGAATTCAGCTCCCACATGGCTTTTAATTAACACCGGCATGCAGGCTATCTCTAACTCCCATGCATGCACATGAACAGCATGAACTAATTTGTAGACGTTGGCAAGTTCGGGTGTGTAATACACAGATTTGCAAGAGGATATGCTGAGTAGACTTCTGGGCTCGGATGCCCGGAAAGGATCTTCAAACAAAAGAAAAACATGTGCACCATATAAACTACAGGAAAGAATATAGAATCAGACAGACACTCAACATCCAGCGCGTCTCTTTTTCCTCATAATGCTTGATGAGATATCATCAGCTCCATTTGAGTCATTCTTATGCTCGTGCCTCATCTTCCAGACAGCCAGAAATGATTCTTAGGAGCAGATTTATTTTAATACTCACCACACATTCTTCCTACAAATTCCCCAAGCTTTTTATTTGATCTTTTCCTTATCGGTACTGGAGAAATAAAATTCCCTCACAAGGCTTTGTTGTGAAACAGATGAATTATCGTATTATTGTTATTGAATAGAATAAGTCTTTGGATTGCTGTATATTTGTGTGTGTGTTTAATGAATTCAAGAGGCCAAGCACAAACCTTAAAAGGATTTTAATAAATATGTGGACGTATTAAATAGAGTAAGAGTGGATGGAGAAGGAGACTCCCAGAGGAGAGCACATTCCTCTTGTAATATTACGAAGAAACACTTGCTTTGTTACATTTGCCATCATTTTTCTATTATTTTTCCTTTTATCATCGTATATATATCTGTAACCATAGGCGTACAGTATATATGTGTATAGCTCTGTTCAACTTCTGATCAATCCGACCAATCAGAATTCTTGATAAAAAATGTTTTAGGGACATACACTAGTAAAGCTAAGGAATTTATTTATGGAAGAGTCTCTAGTATAACATTCATAACACATATTCTTGGTAACCGCACAAGCTACAATTCATTGTTTTATTACCTTTGAGAGAGGAGAAAGGGAGGGTAGTGACAGATTGTCTCTTAAATTTCTGTTAAAATGCAAGAAAACCTGTTTTAGGTGTGTTTCGCATTATTAAATTAATAATTAATTTTGAATGTGTATACAAGCACTTTGTAAAAATTATTTGTAATAGCATCCAAAATGTTATAATTGTTGTAAAGCTCCCTCGTCCATGCATGAAATAAATACAACTATTATTTATTTGTTTGTTTATTTGTTTGTTTGTTTGTTTTAATTAATTAATTAATTTTGGAGGGACTTGGGAGCTACAACATCTGTAGAAAAGTTCCTGAAACAATGTTTCATCTCTCTGTTCAGGCGGACCTGGACCTGGAGAAAGGCCTGGAGATGCGCAAGTGGGTTTTGTCTGCCATCCTGGCCAGTGAGGAGGTCTACCTCAGCCACCTGGAGGCGCTGTTGCTGGTAAGGGCTCTTAATATGCGCTGTATATTCTGTGTTATTGCATAAGGTGTGATTATGAGCAGAATTAGGGGAATCAATGTGCATGTGGGTTTAAAACTCAAATTAAAAAGTAGACTCAAAGTTCTTGAATAGAAGTTCTTATCTGACTTATCAACTATATTTAGTGCAAAACATAAAAAAAAATATATAAAAAGTAGTTTTAGCCCTTCTCCATTATAATAACATTATGGTGTAATTAGTGAAAATGAAGTCTGATGGACTGATGGACTTTGATAGCACTGAGAAGTTGTAAACAGCCCTATTTCAGGACTAAATCAGGTCGTTCTTATCACTACATCATGATACTGTTAACATTTTCTTTGGATTACATCAAATCAACCACTTGAGTGTCAAGTTTTGCAGAATCCGTGGACATTTAAAACCAAGTATATTTTACATAGACATAAGGTCACATGTATACATTTATAATCATGTAAGGAATAATCCTAAATAGGAATAAATCCCAAATGTGGTAATATCCTGGGAAATATCATGGGAAAGCGAGCCTGCAGGAAAGAAAAAAGTTTGCATAGTCAACCATTCCTTTCAGGTCTGGTTAAGCGTTTATAAATCCTAATTGTCATGTTTAACGAATGAGCAAATCCACAGATTAACAATTTAGTCTAATCTAATCTCCACGCTTTGATTGTGTCTCTCAGCCCATGAAACCACTGAAAGCAGCAGCCACCACGTCACAGCCGGTCCTGTCCATCCAGCAGATCGAGACCATCTTCTTCAAAGTGCCTGAACTGTACGAGATCCACAAGGAGTTTTACGACAACCTCCTTCCCAGAGTGCAACAGTGGAGCCACCATCAGCGCGTGGGAGACCTCTTCCAAAAACAAGTGAGGCACTTTTTGTCTTGTCTTGGACCTGATTTTGAGTTACCGAACAGTTCTAGGATAAGATTAAAGTCAGCGCACACGAATGGAAACCTTACTAGCCAAAACCAGAGCAAGCCTGTTCCACACTGACGAAAGAGATTATGTTCTTCCACAACCCACTGTGCCTGAATCATCTTTAACAGCATTCTGGAAAATTCTTAATGAATAGCAACCTACAGTATGTATTCGCTTAAAGTTACTTTTTAGTATGTGCTGTGTCTGCACTACACACAGAGGTTGGTGGGTTGTACGGTGGCACGTTGTCACAATGCCATCTTCTTCACCCCGCACAAAACACAACGCACACTTTGTGTTTGAGGGAGAGGCCTACAGTATTAATAGAGTCGTAGAGTACAAGGACTGTGAATCCCTTGGTCTCTTTATCTTCATTACTCTCACTTTACTTTGTTCTCTGTCTCTGTGGATGCTTAGAGAGGCTCTATTCTACATTTACTTTGTCCTTTTGTTTGCCCTTAAGGAAAATCTTTCAAACCTTTTCCTAATGAATAGTCTTAACGATAGGTTTGTAACCAATATCCCATAAGTGTGATTTTATTTATCAGCACTAAAAGTGCTGTTTTTCACATTTTTCAGTCAACATTATGCAAACAGCACCTTTCCCCTATCGTCTCTTCACAAGCTTGATCATCTGTCATCATCTGCACCAGTTTTTTTTTTTTACTGGTTTAATGTTTATTTTTGAATTATTCATTGGTCACTGAGTGGCTTAACAAATAAAAAGCATTCCCTTAAAACTAGAAGTTTAGTTACAAAATCCTAACTGTGCACATGATGCCTTTTACAAAGTAGGCGAGAGGAAAGCAGATGTAATTCGTGAGTGTGTGCGTGCTAATTGTTCCTAATAGCCACAAAAATTTTCAATCTTTAAGGTTCCAAAAAATGAAACAGTAACCCGAAACTTGACACACTTATACGTAATGTTTGAAGAGAATGAGACAAGATTAGTGTTTTTATTCATAACGTTAACAGAAAGACAATGTAAGCAATATGTGCCAAATAACCTATTTGAAATCTACACCGGTTGGACAATGAAACTGAAACGCCTGGTTTTAGACGACAATAATTCATTAGTATGGTGTAGGGCCTCCTTTTGTGGCCTTCTTGCAGAATAGTGGCCAGGTCATTACATGATGCTGGTGGAGGAAAGCGTTTCCTGACTCGCTCCAAAAGACCCCAAAGTGGCTCAATAATATTTTGATCGGGTGACTGTGCAGGCCATTGGTGATGTTCATCAAACCACTCTTTCACTAGTCTTTCTGAGTGTATTGGTGCATTATCGTCCTGATAGACAGCACTGCCTTCAGGATACAATGTTTGAACCATTGGGTGCACATAGTTCTCCAGAAAGGTTCGGTAGTCCTTGACAGTGACGCGCCAATCTAGCACAAGTATTGGGCCTAGGGAATGCCATGATATTGCAGCCCAAATCATCACTGATCCACCCCCATTCTTCAGTCTGGGCGTGCAACAGTCTGAGAGGTACGCTTCTTTGAGGCTTCTTCACACCGTAACTCTCCCGGATGTGGAAAAGACAGTGAAGGTGGACTCATCGGAGAACAACACATGTTTCACATTGTCCACAGCCCACAGTTTTCGCTGCTGGCACCATTGAAACCGATGTTTGGCATTGGCATGAGGTTTGGCTATAGCAGCCCGGCCATGTACATTGACCCTGTGGAGCTCCCGATGAACAGTTTTGGTGAAAACAGGAGAGTTGAGTTGCATATTTAATTCTGCAGTGAGTTGGGCAGCTGTGGTTTTATGTTTTTTGGATACAATCCGGGTTAGCACCCGGACATCCCTATCAGATAGCTTCCTCATGCATCCACAGTTGATCCTGTTGGATATTGTTCGTTCTTCTTGGTGGTATGCTGACATTACCCTGGATACCGTGGCTCTTGATACATCACAAAGACTTGCTGTTTTGGTCACAGATGCGCCAGTGAGACAGACACCAACAGTTTGGTCTATTTGGAACTCTGATATTCATTCATTCATTCATTTTCTATACCGCTTTATCCTGGAACTCTGATATGTCACCCATAATGTTGTGTGCATTGCAAGATTTTAAGCAAAATACTCTCTCTTACTCGTGGAATGTGCAATCAATGAAGATATGAATGCCACAAAGCTGGTCAAATTTAGCCATGAAACCTCCAACACTAAATTGGCCAGTGTTTCAGTTTCATAGTCCAAATATCATTATTTATAATTTAATTTAAGATAGGTGGGGTTTTACAAAAAAAATTTCCCCCTGAACTATTCTTTTACGAAATCTTAAGTCAGAGAGTGTAGATGAAAGTTACCGACTGGTTAAGTGAATGACTGAGAGAATGGCAATTTCCATTCAGTACATTCTTAATATGTTGCTCCAGGTTATAGCAGACGTATGCTTCATCTCTACAGTTCATATTAGCATAGCTTAGCATTTTTTTTTTTTTTTTGGTCTTTGCCTTATTAAAAAAACAACAACAACAAAATGCAGATGCATGCAGGAGCTTATGGTCATTTTCCATCAGATTTGCCATATGTTCCTGTCATTTTCAAGGCAGTTTGTGGAGGCGGAGTAGATAAGAAAGCAAGCATCCTGTGTCAACAGCAGATAGCACCGCTGACTGATGTTGTCTGTCTAGCCTTCATAGTCAGCTGTTACTGGACTTGTGCTATGTGTATATTTTTATTCATGCTTTTTTTTATTCGCTGCAGTGATTTCACCATACTGTACCAAACTGATCCCCATTCACACAGAGTCACACACGAGTTGGATTACAAACATTTCAATATGTGTAGGAAAGTAAGCATCCTGGTACAGCTTGCGTTAATTTGCAAGCAGACTCCGTCGTAGAGTCTACCGAGTCACACATTCTGCTCTGCGCCTTAAACAGATTATCACAGAGGAAGTTCCTGCGATCTGTGCTAAATATTGATTTTGGCCCAAAGCAGCCTTTTCCAGTTCAGTATGGATGGGATTGAGGATGCCTTTTAATTTTCTTTTGCTCTTAGCCCTTCAGTAACGGTATAGGACAGGGTTCAGCCGGAGTTTTAGAGCATGAATCAGTTCTGTGTTTGGGCCAGACAGGCTGGGTCACGGCAAGGTGAAACTGATGCCTTAAGGAAGTGAGATTCTTTTAAACAGACATGCCAACCCAAAACTTCTTAGTCATTCAAAATTTATTTATTTTTATTATTTTTTTGTTGTTGTTGGAAGTTCTACAAAAAAAAAAAAAACTTTAAACAGATTAGAGCATATAATCACCTTCACTGTCTTTTAGTAATCAATAAATGTAAATAAATTATACACAATTATGCATTATAGTGGCCAACAGAGATGTGTTCTTGCACATAAATAGTTAGAATTACTTTATACGACGGTGTTGTTCTTGATTATGATTGGTCAGAAAGTAGTGATTAGCAGCTCTAGTAGTTCCTGCTGTAATTCGAATAAAAGTTGTAAATGATTAAAAGATCATTGTTTCTATAGTAACAGTTGGACAATCTGTACAACCTAAGGCCAATGTTAAATTGATAATTATTATTGTTAAGTAAAGGTTTATCTAATACATGAGATTCATAAACAAAACACAACAAAAGTCGAAAAACACAATCAAGCGCAGGGTTTATATGAATTTTTTTGTTTTTTTTTCCTCCCTGTATCACAAGTCAGCAATATTCTTTATGGTTTTGTTAACATTTGTCTACATGTTAATTAATTATTCAGTTTTTATTAGCTAGTTAGCTAAAATCAGCTACCGTGATATAATTTTTGGAAGAATTTTTAGCTTGTAGTAAAACTCAATATTAATAAAATTAATTGCTAAGCTATTTAACATCTTACTGCAATTTCTGGGATGATTTTTTTCAATTATTTTTAATAAAATAATTTTTTACTACTAATGCTAGCCTGCTCCCTATCATGAGAACATCTGAAATGAATTTTAAGTAAACTTATGTATGTTTATGATCTTTTCTCTCAATGCTAGCCAGCCAGCTAGGCAGAATTTCTGGTTTACTGCTAATGATAGCTACCATGTCCTGACATGACAAGAGTAATGAGAGGATGATTAGGTTTTCATTTTATATTTGCAACAAATATTAACTGTATTTACTCTTAATGCTAGGCAGCTAGCTAACATACAGTAAGCTAACCTGACAGGATTTTTGAAAGGACGCTTCGCTTTTATACTCGTAAACAGGAACAAACTATTACTAGCTATTGCTAGCTAGCTAGCTAGCTAAGAGGAGCTAATCTGACTGGTTTTTGAGATGGTAATACGTAAGGGTTATGATCTAGCTAACTGGCTAAATTCTGAAAACTTGTTGGGATATTTTAGAAATGAGAACCAGTTCCCCTGAGTTAAGATTTTTTTGGGGGGCATTTAGAAATGCCTTAAAGGCATCAATTAATTAGTAGGCTGGTAAAAACAAAGAGATTTTAGCTCCTTTCTGTGTGCTCTGCACATAATATACTGGCTAACAAAGCATCGCAGATGGCTCCGGTTTCTCTTCATACCGTTTCACACACATACACACACATATTCAATGACACACACTCTAACCAGTGAAGCCCTGTATCATCCCCGTGTATATTTGTGTTTAAAGCGATTGAGTGGTCCCTTAAGCTGAAGAGGGATGAATTGCGGTACTGTGTCAATAGATGGAATTAGATTTTCAGATGTGCCAGTTGTACACATTAATTGCGCAGCATGCGTTGGCCCTCAGTGCCATGAAAGCTGCTCCAGGCCATGCAGCTGAGCTCGGTGGTGGTCCAGTGGATCGAATGGCGATGATACTGACTCATCTGTCCACCTGGGGACGTCCACACATGGATCATTTGTCACGACTTCATCTCACGCGCTACAGCACAGTAGTACAATTTTTCGGCAAACTAACTACTGCTGTTTTTTCGGCTCTTCAATTCTCTTCAATTCATTACAAGTGTTAGAAAATAGAAATGGTTTGAAAATGTTTTGTTTAACATTGTGGTTCTTTTTGCACTAAATGATTAATGTTTGTATAGCAAGCAAAAGTGTTATTTGGTATAATGACTAAATATTTCTAAATTCTCCTTTTATTTCGATGCACAGTAATTAATTGGCACAACTGGGAGCATAATATTTCAAATCACAGAGGGACTTTCTTAACCCACTTGAGGTCAGATATTAAGCAAAAGATTCAAGTAAATGTTTTTACAGATTTTACAGATGTCATCCTATTTTAATACAGACAGCTGACATCAGGACCTCCAGTGTCGAGGATGCAAATCCCTCCTCGGGTCTGTGTGCATGGAGTTTGCATGCTTTCCTAGTGCTTGATGGGTTTCCACCTGGTGGTCTGATTTCCTTCCACAGTCCAAAGGCATGCAGAGCAGCCATTTTCAATATTGGTGTTTTCAAAATTCCCACATTTTTCTGTGCTTATGTTCCCTGTGATGGATTGGCGTTTCATCCAGGGTGTACCCTGCCTTGTGCTTTGAATCCCCTGGGAGAGGCAACCCTGAACAGGATAAACGGAATAGAGTATGAGTGAGTGGGTGAGCACACATCAGTTATGTACTAAAAAAGGAAAATATGACTGGGCATCTGCGATGGATTGGCACCCGGTCCAGGGTGTACCCTGCCTCGTGCCTTAAGCCTCCTGGGATAGGCTCCAGGCCCCTGCTACCCTGAATACAGGATAAAGTGGTATAGAAGATGAGTGAGTGACTGGACATGCTGTCATAGGAAGAGAATGTGTTTTTGTCCATGGGGGTTGTCCATCAATACGACACTTCTTTTATGCTTTTACTGTAATAATGGTAATAAAGTCAACAGCATACACAAAATAGTTTCAAATACTTAATCAAATTAAGAAAATATCAGTCAACGGGCAAAATATCTTCAGGCCTGACTGGGACTTTCAATAGAGAAAATGAGTATTAATGTAATGACTTTCTAAAATTTTTATTTTCCCTTATCTGTAGGCCAGTCAGCTAGGAGTGTACCGGGCGTTTGTGGACAACTACGAACTAGCCGTGGAAACGGCAGAGAAGTGCTGCCAGGCCAATGCACAGTTCGCTGAGATCTCTGAGGTAACAGCCTTCAAATTTAAAGGTCTTTTACTGTCTTATTCAGGCAAGATTGTATTCTTTAACTCTAATGTGGTATATAGAATGTGAAATAAATAAATATCAGCAAATATTTGAGTCTGTCTTACACCCTGCCCTGGGATTCCTTTGGTGCTGTGAGCATTGAAAAAGCTGACACATTGTTCCCCACCTGAAGTGTAGAAAACAGAGCTCTTCAGTCCTCAGGGATTTGGCATGAGATTTTACAGCCAACTAAACGCTAGAAGAAGAAGAAAAGCTACTCGGTGTCAGTTCAGCCAACTCCAGCCCTCCTATCAAGCGTCGTCATGCCAACTGACGCTTCATCTAATACAGCGAGCCTGGCTCCCCCGGTCTTGTGACACTACAACTAACTGAACGTTAGGATAATTGTGTTTAATGGGATAGCAGAGCAGAGAAAACCAAAGTGTATGAAGGGTGTTGCGTGGGTTTTAGAGTTTGTGGTAAAATAGCCCTCTGATTTATTTGTGTGTAGATATAAACTGAGAAAGTTAATGTGTTCGTTTACACATGAATAGCACAGTGTAAGAACCTAACCTGGAGAGAAATAACAAAAAACTGAGTAGTTTAAATGCATATGTCATATTATAAAACAAAAGTGAAGAAAAGCCTAAATGTAAATTTCATTACTCTTAAAAAATACTCTTAAAACAGTACTAGCAGTTATAAGCCGATGCTCATGTCTTGCATGATATGTAATAGATTTATTCACAAGACACACAAAAAATTTGACAGTGACAAATGCCTTCTCTGTATTATTGCAAATATGTCTTGGATCTTACAACATTAAAGTAGTTATTTATTTGTTTATTTATGGCACTCTAATCTCTTTTCATCTCGCTTTCATTCCACCTCTGTAGAACCTGAAAGTTCGAAGTACCAAAGAGTGCAAGGACCAGATAGCCAAGTACTCATTGGAAAGTAAGACATCATGCTTGCATTTTAATAAAAAAATAAAAAAAGATGTGTAAATGTTTTAAATGTTTGACGATCTTACGAAAAGTTAAAGTGACCTTAGAACTTGTTGTAAATACCGGTCATCTTGCTGCATTACCAAAGCAAACTACATATAGCATTTAGCTGTAGCTGACACTACTGTGAAAAGTTATCCTGTTTCATAATTAGTGGTTCTGTATGTCTGTGTGTGTCAGCTCTCCTTTACAAACCAGTGGATAGAGTAACAAGAAGCACACTAGTTTTACATGTAAGTTGCACTAAATTTTTTGCCACTCTTTTATATTCATAATTGTATAT
The DNA here is from genome assembly GCA_026413445.1 of Dolichallabes microphthalmus. Taxonomy (NCBI): domain Eukaryota; kingdom Metazoa; phylum Chordata; class Actinopteri; order Siluriformes; family Clariidae; genus Dolichallabes; species Dolichallabes microphthalmus. The sequence goes on along the minus strand of JAOTQY010000018.1, from coordinate 5,064,242 downwards.
AATACGTGTATTGTATATAATAAGTGTATTATAATAGCAGTATTTGTGTGTAGGACCTGCTTAAGCACACACCCAATAGTCACCCGGACCACACCCTTCTCCAAGACGCCCTGCGGATCTCACAGAACTTCCTCTCCAGCATCAATGAGGAAAGCACACCACGTCGCCAGTCCATGACTGTGAAAAAGGGCGAGGTGAGTTGAAAAGTGATGCCACCCAAAAAGTGTATTCAGTCCAAACTTGATCTGAAGTACTGTATTAAGTTATAATAGGATCATTCCCCTATTGTATAGGTTTTAATGATCTTCACTCATTGATATGATATCACATGGTACAGAAAGTGTCCTTGTTGCACTAGTTTCATGTTTTTCTTCTTTTTCAACACACACACAAATGTCTGTCTTAATTTCACACACTGAGAGACAGTTGGCCCCGCACCCCATCATTCCAGCAGCAGGGACTCGTGGGAGTGTCAGAATCGCTGGCACTTGATGGACTGCAAGTGAAGGGCGGTGTGTAATGTGCCTTAACGAGCCACCTCTCTGTGATTCACATCACATTTATTATTCAGGAGACGACCATCTCGCGAGGAGTCCTTCTTCACATACACGCACACGCACGCTCAATCACAAACCCCTGTGTGGTCTCCAGTGGAGAGAGCAAACTACCGATCAAATATTTATGATGTGTGCATGAAAGAGGGTTGATGTAAATCTCTAGGTTGTTCTGGACCTCATTATTGTACTCGTCTTGTTTAAGATGCTTGGGCAAAGCACTTTGACCACATGTCACCTGACAAGAGCGATTTGTCTTGTTACACAGCATAAGATTTTTTTAGTTGGGAGACACCTGTGATAGTTGCACTGATGAGAAATAAACCTGACTGCATCTTGATTTAAATGTATACGTTTATAGATATGCTGCTAAAAAGTTTATTTCCGTTTCAGTGGTAATAAAAGCACAAAAAATCTGCACCATGATGTAACAGTTAGAAGCTAAAATGATTAAAAAAAAAAACATATGCACAAAGAAATTGAGTTTGAATCGTGGGATGTCACAGCCATCTGAGGCTGCAAGTCTCTTGCATCACTGTCAATCAAAATCACATTAGTGTATCAGAGGCATCTGTGAGCCTGTGAGGCGGTTCCTGAAGATGGGTAGAGGTGGGTGTTGGCTCAGTTGACCAAATGCACAAGCTAGAAGAAAATATGGTCTGGAAAAAAGTTTCTGTTTGGCTTCTCTTTCTGTCGTTTGAAACCTAATATGAAGGGAGTCAAACCGGGATGCCAGAGCCATGACCAAACTGCCTGTCTGATCCACGAGTGAAATGCTGGCCTCCCAGGAACTCGATTAATGGCTCAAAAATGTGGAAATTACTTGGCGCAACAATATCATGGAGATGTGGCTATTACTCACAGCCAGGTTCCTGTAAGGTGCAGAAAGTGATGCTAGCACTGCCTTCAATTACAATTTCTTTCATCTTCTATGGAAAACATGAGCAGGTACTGTACTAAACACCAAACCGGACCTTTTCAACACAAGAATAATATAATCTACAAAATGTACAGCCACATGTACCAGTGGTATCTTCTTTTCTTTTGTAAAGTTAAATTATGCCTAAGAATAAAAAAATATGTTCCTAAGGTATAGGAATAAATTAGTGTTATGGTGCTTTTAGAAACCTAATAGAGACAGATTTCTCTTTTAATGATGCAGAGTCTTTATGCATTATGATAAAGCCATGTATCAGGCTTTATAATTTGCATACTCTGAGGAACTTTCTCACAATGTTTCCTCACTATCGTATGGTAGCGGCATGTCGGAAAACAAGCGAATGAGTGAGCCGAGAGCATGAGAGGACGAGAGACCCGCCATGGGTCCCCCACATGGGGGAAGGGGAGCGCACAGAAGCTACTTAATTAAAATGCAAATGGAGCAGCGTGTTTCTCTTCTGAAACTGCTCTGGCTTCTGTTAGTCAGAGGAGCCGTGTGAAGTACAGGGGCATTTATGTTGAGTCAAGCACTATAAACGCACGTACTTTTGTGCTTTATCTACACATTTTTTAACTGTTTAGTCGAGCTACACAAAAAAGCAAGCCCTGCAGGCACATGCATTAATATGCTTTTAGATGGCATCTGTTCATGAACATGAAGCTTTACGTTAGCTATGAAAACATCTTCATTGATTTTTTTTTTCCTTTGGTTTAGATTGTTGCCTTGTTCCAGGACAAAAATGATATATATTTTTTGGAGATAAACTGTAAAACGGGTGAATGTTTCAATTTAAAATCCTATGGGTGCATTCTGCATCATTTATCATAAATACTACAATTGTACAACAGCTGGTTGATTGATTGAATCAGACCTTATTTTTTCCAGTACCCACAAGAATTTTTGCATGCGCGCACAAACACACACTTTTGCCTACTTATACATTTATTTTTTTATGCTGCACGTGAAGCTGCTGGTAATGTTTTTTTTTTTTTTTTTTTTTTGGTGCTTGTAGTGAGCAATTTTAAGAGACTTCACTTGTCACATTTTGCTACAGGCGGGTTTTAGGAAAATGTCATCTGATGCGCAGAGACGGATGCTTTGATGTGCTCCTTATAAGAAACCAGGGCATCGTGTTCAAGTGTTAAAAAGGCTTGGAATAGATTACAGTATCCTGCATTTACTCACTCACTCACTCATCGTCTATCGCTTTGTCCTGTATTCAGGCTCGCGGAGACCTGGAGCCTATCCCAGGAGGCTTAGGGCACGAGGCGGGGTACATGCTGGACAGGGTGCCAATCCATCACAGGCTGCTTTGACTGTATTTGGTTATTTGCTCATTAATATGGTTATCTTAGCAGATTCTACAGTATATGAAGAATGAGAACTTCCACAGAAAGACATCTAAATGCATTTCATTAATATTGTTTAAGTGACATTACTATTGTGTGCTTTAGGATTTAGTGCATTTAGATACCTGTTCAAATCCTGTTTAAAGAAGTCTAATCAAAGTTAATATAAACACAGCTTCCAGTATTTGGACCAATTCGCTTATTGGAACCTTTTGCATTCTTAAACTAGGGAGCGGATTGCCGCTGCGAGCGGAGGGCATAATAAACCCTAAAGCCCAAGTCATGTGACTCTGTAAGCTCTATGAATAGCTGTACCGAGAATACCTGCTTAAGTCAGGTGCCGATTACATCACTACTTCCTGAAAATGTGTTTGTTCTGTTTTTTTCTTCTTCTTTTCCTTCCCTTCAATCCTTTAATAGATGACGAGCCCTACCAAGAGGGTTCAAGATGAACCGATTTTAATCTCAGAATCATCGAGGAGGAAGATATTGGTTTATTGAGGGGTAGTGGGTAATAGCGCTTAAGTAGGTCTAAGAGGATTGGATTTAAAAAACGTCTGTTCAGAGCTTGTACGATTTTAGTGGTTCTGATTTTATTGACATTCTTTTTTTATGATTGTGTTACCAAAAGGGGTAACAATTATCTACTGTCAAAGGTGTTATACAGTATGTTAAATGTTAGTATACTATAAGGTAGGACTGTAATCAATTCTTTTTTTTTTTCCCTTAAATAATATATTTATATTCTTTATAATAATATATTATTTCTGAAATATAGCCTCCTAAGTGCAGTAACAAAGAAACAAGTTTGATGCTGTTTATTTCTTGAATATTTCTCATAATTCTGTGCTGCACTTCAAGGGGTTCATTTCCATCAGTTCCAGCTTATTATTAATCTTTACCTTTAACCATATGGCTGAGGGGTGTTCAAGTCAAACTGGGACAGTTTCTAGTCGTTCACATGAACATGGCTAATCCTTGAAAATCAATGGATAACTTGTTGCACACTTTTGGAGGAGACGCATCTGCCTATCGGAACTGTACACACAACATCAACACCACTTCACACATTACAGGAACTCAGCTGGAAGTTATTTCCACATCCCTCCACATTCCTGACCTCTATCAAAGCCATTTCCACATGTTTGCGGCATTAACGGAGCTCCTGGGAGGTCAGCGTTTCACACTTGAAGCGGGCAGTCTGTCCATGGTTCATGATTACTGAGAAAACCTTCTACCTTTATGGTATCGAAGCACTAGTGAAACACTGGGATCAGTATGTCCCAAACAAAATGTCTCAGCGCATCATGATCAAGCAGGTTTGACCATTCAAGAGCGCTATAGTACAGTATAGTGCATTTTAAACACTGCTCGTAAGTTCAGCAGTCAGATTTATCTTCTCACCAACACTGACTAGCCTTTCCATTAGTCTTAGTGAGAAGTGCAAAGCTGAAGGAAAGCATGATCGTTTTTATAATTCCCTCTCAATTATTCAGCAACCCCAGTTCAAACACTTTAATTGTGTGTCATGGTGGTTAGTGGGAGCAGAAGGCCCTTGACTCGTAGCCATTTCTCTTCTGTGCCAAGTTAGAGCGGCCTGGACTTATTACTCTGCCTGGGTGCTGGACTGAAATCAGGACACCAGTGGGCTTTTTGTTTGAACAAAACATCTGCCATACTCTTCATGTGTGTTTCATGTGTGTTATCTATACTGTATGTATGTATATATATTTATTTATTACAAACCGGATTCCAAAAAAGTTGGGACGTTAAACAAATTGTGAATAAAAACTGAATGCAATGATGTGGAGATGGAAAATGTCAATATTTTATTCAGAATAGAACAT
>JAOTQY010000018.1:5037726-5049963 GCA_026413445.1 Dolichallabes microphthalmus | reverse complement strand
TGGGCACTGGCTGGAATCGAACCCAGGCCTTCCGCATGGCAGGAGAAACACCTACCACTGAGCCACCAGTGCCCCGAAAGAAAAATAACAATAAGTAGAAGTAAAACTAACTTTAAATATAGCACACAGTAAGTTACATATTGCACTTGAAATGTAGTGGAAATGATCAGAAATATTGCACAAATGCACTGGTAATCAGATATTGCACTTGGAACCTATCTTGAGTTGTGGGAACAGTAGTGTCATAAAGTATTATTGAACAGGAACTACTGACAGTCCCTATGTCGTAGTGAAAACGTTACAGAGATGGGTTATATAATTTTATGGCCATTGGGAGAAAAGATCTCCAGTGGCGCTCTGTAGAACACCTGGTCATAATCAGTCTCTGGCTGAAATTGCTCCTCTGGTTGGAGATGCGGTAGGAATGCTCTGTATAGCGGGTGCCGCGACATCAACAGATCCAAGCCCAAGACAGATCCGACCCTTTTAGTGACCTTGTCCAGTCTGTTTCTGTCTGCCGTTTTCATGTTGCAGCCTCAACAGACCGCAGCATAGAAATCGACACTCGCCACAACAGATCCATAAAACTTCCGAAGAATGGTATTACAGATGTTGAAAGATCTGAGCCTTCTCAGAACATATAAATGTTTAACTTTATTAAATGCTTAAATCACTTTATCACCTTTAGCAGTGGTTAAACAGTATTCCTCGGACCATCCAGGTTCAAAGCTAAGAAATACTGATATAGTATTGAAAAAGAATGCTCAAATAATTCTGAATGGCACTGAATTGTGTATGATCTGTTCAGACGGGAGCGTTCGAAGGTTCCGTACATTGTCCGACAGTGTCTAGAGGAGATTGAGAGAAGAGGAATGGAGGAAATCGGCATCTACCGCGTCTCAGGAGTCTCTACTGACATCCAGGCTCTCAAAACTGCCTTTGACACTAGTGAGTATAAACAAAATGTAAGATGAGAGAAGCTCTGTTGTGAAAGGAGCGTCTAAATGCATATACATGATGATTATTATTATTATTATTATGAGTCTCTGATGAGACTCTTAGCTGCAGTAAAACTTGAATTTTCCTTGCCTGGTCCTTGAAAATTGCTAGATAGCTTCCATCTGTCTGTAGAAACTGTGCACACAATCATTCCCCAACACCACTTGCACATTACAGGAACTCGGCCGGGAGTTATTGCTACATCCTCGTACAGTCCGAACCATTTCCACATGTTTGGGCCATTATAGAAGTTCCTGGGGGGCCAGCATTTCAGATGTGAAGCAGCCACTCTGATAATGTTTCCAATGTACTGAGAAAACGTTTGGCCTTTAGGGGATCCAAGCATTAGTGAAAAACTGTGATAAGTGCATTAATGTAGCAGGGGATTATAGAGAGAAATAAAGGGATTTTTTATTTTAATACCCGTTTTCTGTTACTCTGCACAATTAAAAATCCCAGTTTGACTTGAATGCCCCTCACTCCCAAAAGATTTTTGCTGGACTTGACATTGAAACAATCAGCAGTACAAGTTGCAGAGCATTTCAGTATTTATTCAATATGTTAAGTAGTTTTTAAATACTTCAAAACCTGTAAGAAATTGGGGCCAATCGAAAATGTCAGGTACCTAATTGACAGTCTACCTATGATTCCCAGCTCTGTTGACCAAATAATATGGGAGATATTGAAACATATTCAAATAAAACAGTCTTGTCCATTTGGTGTTTTCGTTTACTTTACACTTCATTAGCTTTATTGTGTAAATCTCTCTCTCTCCGACTCACTCTCTTTGTGTTTCTCTCCGTTTCCTTGTATCTGTACATCCAGATCACAAGGACGTCTCGGTGATGATGAGTGAGATGGACGTCAACGCCATCGCTGGAACGCTGAAGCTTTATTTCCGGGAGCTTCCCGAGCCGCTCTTCACTGATGAGCTGTATCCGAGCTTCGCCGGAGGCATCGGTCAGTTGTTGTGTTTTTACCTTTCAAAGAATCTTTTCTGAATTACACATTAGATCCATTACTACATTAGCATTGATGGTGATGCTAATGATTTTCCTGAATTTGTACAAAGAGGTAGAAGTGTGCTGATTAGAGTGTGTGTGTTTTTCTGTAGCTCTCTCAGACAGCGTGGCTAAAGAGAGTTGCATGCTCAACCTGCTGCTGTCTCTTCCTGAACCTAACCTGGTCACCTTCCTCTTTCTACTGGATCACTTGAAGAGGTAGGAATGCTCGGAACAACAGCTGATCATTTTGCACACTTGCAAAGTCGCCCTATGCGTGATGGTGTTTGTTATTCAAGAAAAATGGTCTGCAATGCCTTGGCCAGACAAAAAGACTAATCTAGGTCACCAACATCAAACCAGTCAGTATATAGTATGGCGAATTTACCGGTCAATCATTTTCCCTGTCAGGACAAAAAGCTGCGCCTCCTCCGCCCCATTAGCATTTGGACAAGGGTTTTGATTTTGCATGACTTATAATAAATGCAGTAAATCACAACAGGGAAATTCTTACACAAGGATTTTATTAATAGGAGCAACATTATACTGTATGTCACGCAACCCCGCTATGCATGTTGACTTTAATGTCACAGCCATGACCAATTTTGTTGCTTTTTCTTTTAATGTTTTTTTTTTTTTTTTTTAAAGGAAATTCTTTTTACCCTGGCAATGGGTTGGATTGCGATCATGCATTTTTCTGTGTCTCTGTGTGTCAGGATTGCTGAAAAGGAGAGTGTGAATAAGATGTCTCTGCACAACCTGGCCACAGTGTTCGGACCAACTCTGCTCCGACCGGCGGAAAAAGACAGCAAGATTCCCACAAACCCCACCCAGCCAATCAGCATGGGAGACAGCTGGTCCCTCGAGGTCATGTCACAGGTATTGGGCAAAATTGTATTAGTGTTTTCTTTAGTTTGAATATTTCAGTTGTGCACTGTTAACATTTTATCCTGGCCTCAGCGATTTATTCATAAGACATACAGGAGGCTGTCGTGTCGCGTCACATGACACATCTCTGTTTCTGTTCCAGGTACAAGTCCTGCTGTACTTCCTCCAGCTGGAGACTATTCCAACCCCAGACAGCAAGAGACAGAGCATCCTGTTTTCCACGGAGGTCTAGAATAAACAACGCATCAGTAAGCGGACTGATGGGAGAAAGAGAGAGAGAAAGAGAGAGAGAGAGACCTCTGCTGGACACTACCAGAAATAACCGGACGCTCCCATGAGGGCTACACGCAGCCACTGCTGGGCACCGGCGACTCGCGTGGATCATAATGCTTACTCTTTCCGGAGAATCCTGCCACGGCTTAGTGATTTCTGATCGGTGGTATTCTGCTACTTTTGCTGTCCTGTCAGGAACTGTGTGGACTCTGGGCCAGAACTGTATTTTTGTGTCCTGTATCCTTGCACACGTTTTGATCAGCCAGTGGCTTCAAGCCTCCTCCTCCTCCTCCTTTTTCACTTCTGTTCCCTGAGTACTAGAGCCTGAACTGTGTTTCTGCTGCTGCTGCTGCTGCTGCCGTCAAATAGTGCTCACGCGTCATTCCTGAATCTGTGCTCATTTCCAGTGTTTCAGTGTCGCTGCTAGTTAAGATCGAAGATGCCTGCTTAAACCTAGGGGTTTTTTTTTGTCATTGTGCTCAAGTTAGGTTATTAAACTTATTAGATACGAGTCGACCAAAAATCGAGAACTGTCACGCCGAGGCATCATGGAAAGCAATACAGGGATGATAGACATGAGCGTCTTTAATCCATTTTGTGATCTTGTCTGTGACTCCTTAAAGAATGTAACACTGAACATTCATCGGTTTTAATCGTGTTTCAATATGAAGTGCGGTTTTTGTTCCATTAATAATGTTTTTGTCTCTTATGCCTTTTGGGAGCAATAGTTTAAACATAATTCAAGGTGTTACATTCTGTAGACAGTTCAACACACATTATTATTATTATTATTATTTTGTAATTGTATTTAGAGAATATTGTGGAAATATGTACGTACATGATTTAAAAACTATTTCTGTTTGTTTTTTTCTAGGATTTCCTTTAGTGTAATGATTTTTTTCAGACAGGCTGCTCTGTCTTTTCCTTAAAAAACTCTTGTAAGGAAGTATCTAAGACTAATATATAAAACTGGAGCGACCTTTAACCGATTTCACCGAGTTCACACTCCATTCAATGCCACCGATAGTAACTGTGTCCTGACAGGCACCCTTTTTTGTGTGCTATTTTTAGTCTTTTTGTTGTAGTCTGAAAGCATTGTGGGAATGATCTAGTGTGCTCTTGGGATCCTGCAATGTAATGCAAAAAAAGGTGTCCAAATGATGTACAGAATACCCATAATGCACTTTGCAGTTTGTAGGGAATAGGGAATCGGATGCTATTTTAAAAACACAGGCGGTAAGTTTCTTTAGTATAACCCGAAAGGATGCGGGTGCTTGATTTTGTCCTTGTCCATTGTGTTCCTGCGAATATCCACTTTCTGAAGACATCTCATTGTCTGTGTCCATCCTACGACCCCTATGAGTTTGTGTCTTTCATTACAGCAGTGCCTCACCATCTTTGCGTAATGAAGCTGCATTTTGTCTCTATATGCACATGTAGTCACATGGGGAGGCATACGCGGTTGCGTTGTCCTCTATTTTGTTATTGCTCGTCCTCTACGCAATGTGTCGGTCATCTCTGGGCACTATGTTCTGCAGCAGCCATGTTGTGGTGTGCGAACAAGCACCTCCATTCATTCATAGTCATATCAGTCTCTAAACTGTTGTAAAGCGCGCAGGTAAGAAAATAAATCCAGTCTCGAATTCCTTTTTTTCCCCCCTTTTTTTTTTTTTTTTTTAAATAAAATTTACATTTGCATACTCTTATTTAACATGCAGGCATGTTTATTTAGTTTTTTTTTTACAGTTTTGAAATGTATCAGTGTTTTCCTTTGAATTGAACTCTTGCTTCTGTGTGTTTGATTTTTTTTTGTGACAGGATTTTTTTGTTGGGATTCAATTTTGCTGTAAAATACAGTATTTCCTTTTCTTTTTTTCTCTCTCTCTTTTTTTTTACCATTGATTAAAATCATGTGTTCATTCCCATCTGAATGTAACACTCATGCCAGCTGATCTTTTCCTGCTTTAACCTGCTGCCTACCAGATTAATGTCTACATTCAGATGTTTTTTTTTTTATGTACAATTGTGCATTTTGAATGCGTAACCTCTATTTGTAGATCATAGACACAAAATTAACACAACATTGTAATCTTTTATGGATCAGAAAGCAGGATATTACTCGAAACCTTCAGATTTGTGATTCTTTCCTAATTTATTGTGCTGTTTGTTGTTAAATGTTTAAGAAATTTAAAATATAGAGATAGACTTGAACTGAGGGGAAGTATAATAAATAACTTATTTAAGAAAGGATTTGTTATCTGCAATTTTCTTTTCCAATATTTGGGATTTACCTTTTGCTATTTGGACTTTAAACTTTCACTTCTCAAAGAGCAAAGCATAACTTTTTTTGCCCTGATCTGAGGAAAAAACTCATAGAGCTGACTAAATTATAATGACAGAAAGGTTTGCTCTTTGGCACAATTATCACCCTGATTCAACATCACTTTAAAAAAAAAAAAGGAACAATACCAGCACATTAAATAAAGTCCAGAGTGGCAACACCTCTTGTAAAACTTTTATTTTCAGCAATGTAATGGCACAATTGCTTATTGTGTATTACATAAAAAAGTACTCTCTGTAATTCTTTTGAGAGACATTATTTCATGGTCATGATTATAAAACAGCAGAACATGACCCTAGCAGAACAATTATGTTTTTTTTTTTTTCCGACAGCAACTTGTACAAGAGTTGGGTTGGTTTCTGCTCTGCTCTTGTGAGCGTTATTGACAATTTTTTTTTTTTTTTATGTTATTGTTTTTCTGGATAAAGACCTGTAAAGAGAGAGAGAGATGGAAGATACTGCGCTCTGGAGACTCAACTGTTTGGAAGGCGCTTGGCCTCGGTTTGTACACAAATGATAAATAAAATCTCCTTTATCTATAAAAAAAAAATATTAATATCTCTATTTAATGTCTTTAATGTTTTTTTTTCTGTTTGTTTATTGTTTGTTCAATTAATCAGTTCTCTTACTCAGGCCTCGATTTGAGCGGATGGCTGACAGCTTTAATGATCATAAAAAGACGAGTTCTTTTCCCAATTTATGTAATTTCATGCTCAATTTAAAGTAGAGGTTTTTTTTCATTTGTCATTAGTCTTTGTGACTTCATCTACATGCTTGGGTACGAAAGGGTCAAAAATAGATTTTAATGCCATAATAGTAATTTGATGATGTGTGAGAGAGAGAGCGAGAGGGAGGCGGTGTCATACAAAACTACAATACTTTTATTATTTAATAACTAATGTTTATGTAGATTTTTATTCACCTCTTATAATCCTGCCCAGTTGAAAGCCACGGAAAGGATCAAATTATAGTTCTGACAATTGCATGTTTAAGTGCCATGTGTTTTGATGGCTCCAAGTTGATTTAGTTAAGTTTACATTTTGTTAATAAAACTGTTCTTAAACATTTGACACATTTTGCAATCATTTTGTATAGTTAGTTGTAGGTCGGTGAAAAAAATATTTGACCACACCATCCCTCTTCAATTCTTTTTTATTTTTTTATTTTTTTTATTTGACCACTGCTCTTATTAACCCCTAGTTAAGATTTCTTTCAGTTTCTGTTTATGTCCACTTGGGGGCAGCACAGTTTCAATCAGCTCAGATTTTCACAAATCCTTCTAAACACACCTACAAAAAGGATTTTCTGCAAACAGAAACAAAGAAAATCTGTAAGCGAAATTAAGCAAAAAATGCTTTGGTTTATTTGTTATTTATATTATAAATACACATATTTCATTGATTTATTCTGTCTATTATAAAACACCTTTGATTATTATTCTTTGATGTAAAAGGAACATTTGGAGTCTTAGTTCAACAGGTATCTAAACATCTCTCTTTCAGAAAAAAGTGGCCACAATTTGTAATAATCAAGATAAATCATATCACATCATTGATTATTGACATTACTGAATTATGTTTTTATTTAAATACTAATGATATTTGATTGTTAATTTGTTTTGCATTATATTAATACTGTAACATACTCACCCTGTGTGTAGTTTCTGACCCTGTTTCCAAGCCTATCATACTGTGATTACACGTTCCTGATTTCTAAGACATCTTTCAAGTCGGTTTTAGTGCATTTTGTTGTGAATCTCTCAGACCCTGAATAGCTTTGTCAACACACAGCTCAGCCCCACTCTCACCCATTCAAGGCACCTCAGAAAGATTTCATGTTTTGAAGTGTGGAATCAGGTTGGTGGGGACCTGGGGGGCATTAAAATGGTTTTAATTACGACTAAAGAAAATTTGCAATTTTACTACTGGTTTTAAAAATTACAGACTGCAATTTTAGTGTCTGCCTGCATAATTGGTGTTATGAAGAGGGGCAAGAGCAGGACATCTGGAGCTGCACTGTTATTGTTTGCTTTTACTTAGTGAACTGTAAACTGATGAGCTGTGAAAAGAGAAGGTGAGTTCAAGGAACAGAGGGATATAAAGAATTTCATAACACTGCAAAACAAAGATAAAATTTGCGTTTAATCTGGAAATTGAGGTATTTCAATTAAGATAGCTTAGGATATTTAGGCAATGAACATAAACATAAATATAACAAAATATATTGTTTTATTACATATATGGTTATCATTTAGATTCATTTTGCATTTCTTGTCATCATTTTTTTTTTATTATTAACACATCGTACATTCTATTTGTTTTTCTGGGGACAGTCTGTGAATCTTGGAGTCGTATTAGCCTTTTAATCTTGTTAGTTTCACTATTAACTCTTTTGCTTGCTCACAACTGATATCATAAGTAATAGCATGCCACCACAAAGGGTGGATCTCTTCTCACACCTCAACATTCAAAACAAGGCCTTCTTTTACTTGGCACTAACTCTTACACAGAGATCATTCTAACACCCTCTTGGCAGTTTGGTTTTGTTCCTATTACACTTGTACAGTGCATGTGCTACGTAAATTTAATTATTTAAAAGAATATACAGGTATATATTTTTATGTGTTTCACTGACACTTTTTCACCACAGAAAGTTATTAAAGATAGAGCTTTGTGGTTTCACATCGTACCCCATGTCACCATGCCATTGTTGATTATTTTCCTATTAAAGCACACCCTGTAGAGATTTATTGCTCATTCATAGTGAAATTTGAAAAACTGCTTTTTACAAGGAGCTGAGTGACTAATATTGGGATAATTATATATATTTTTAACAACTTCTTCCTAACACTTCTTCCTAACACATCTTCCTGTGATTTGTGTAATGCTCATGAGTTCATAGAAAAGAGAGCTGTCTTGAAACCAAATTTGAAAACCTGTTTTTTTTTTGTTTTTTTTTTTGTAAAAACAGACATTCAAAGTGGCAAAATATATGGCAAAAATTTTTAAAAATCTGTTCTCTTATTTTATCTCATTTATTTAATGTTTTCCCTTTTTCTTTTTTTTTTAGGATACATATACCATTCCCCGAGCACCAGTAATTAAAATGTAAATATCTGGTAAGTTGTAAGAATATCTGGAAAATTCACAAGTAAATAATGCATTTAAATTAATTGTAGATTTTTTTTCCCCCAAGAAAAGAGCAGTACCCATTTAGCATTATGTCTATCAAAAATTCCAAAATTTTGTCCTCACACTAAAAATCTGTCACATGATTTCTCCACATTTGTCTACCAGCGCATGACATGACATGCTTTTCTTTTCTTCTCTTCTCTTTTTTTCCCTCGTGCAACTGTTCTTGTGAACACATGACAGCTGATTCCAGCATCATATAAGAAATGTATTTTTGGGCATGCCACAATTCATACATCAAATTTCTCTTGAGCTTGGACTGAGATAAGGAGCTGCGGCTTCCTACTTCATCTTATGTAACTTTAAGTTTGAGGAGAAGGAGGCCAGCCGTGTTGATGGAGGAAGCGTAAAAAACTTGGCTGTGCCAATCTGTGGTGTGAGTGCTTATGTGTGTGAGAAGAGGAGGATCTGTCCTCAGAGCTCTGTTGCTCTCTGATTACCCTCGCTCATGGTTCTATCTCTGTGCTCTGGCTACAGCTCCTCCCTGAACACAGCTACAAGTGTTCTTGCCGTTAGAGCCTGACCCGGGTCAGATAAGAACACTCCCGTCATCAGAGACTGGCCTGTTCTCTGAGGCCTGGACGCCCCAGATTTCACTTTAAGACTTTTAGGGTTTCTCTCTGTCTTTTGCATAATTTTTGTAAAATGTAAAATGGGTATAGGGTATAATTCTAATATCCTCTTCCTAGTTGCTGTTGGTGTGTTTGGTTGTTTTAACACCAAAAAAAATAGCTGTTAGAGCTTTCTCTTACAGAAAGAAAGAAAAAAACGGAAAGTCTTCTCCTCTTGTGTAGTAGCTGTCAATCATATAATATCAGCCCACTGCCACCCAGCTGTATGCATTTCCTATGTCCAGTAAAAAGCTACCACTCAGTTCAGTTAACACACTCTTTACATGTCAGGTCTTTTTTTCCTCGACATTACTTCTAGAAAAAAAAAAACATTACGAATGCAATTTTACAAATAAATCTCGTGCAAGTAGAAGCAAGAGTCGGTTATTCCTGTGCATCTTTTTGCACATGTCTCGGTGGATTTAAATAAAGATTGCCTCTTATCTCCCTCAAGCCTCTCTGTAATCTGTGGGTTTCTAACCATGCCCTGTCTCAAAACTTTCTCTATCTGTGAATACTCTCTATCCATCTCTCCGCTCATAAAACACATAGGCTGATGGGCTAGTTCTCTACCATTAAGTTACAGGAAACCAATGTGTAATGTGTAAATTATGGTATTGTTCACTAAGCAATGTGAATTCAATAGCTGTAAGAACATTATCAGAACTCTGAAACTGGAGTCTCCTTACATAAATGCTAAACTGTTGTCTCTCTATAGACACACGTGCAACAAGTATAACAGCAGAAGCGACAATTACAGCAGGAACTTTTGTCGGAGCTGCTTTTAACGAAAATGAATCAACACTTCCCGACTGATGAAATTAACACTATAGTGGTTTAAAGGTGTTTAATGGATGAATATTTAGAACAGTCAACAAGGAGTAAGGAGTATCATATCCTGTTTTTGCATCCTTTGATATGGTTCAGTGCTCATATATGCACATAGTAATTGTGAGCAAATTTTAGGAACAGCAGCTGTAGGATAATCTGAACTTAGGTGGAAGTTCTCCGGAAAGCCTGACTAAATTAAAAACAATATTTGCAAAAGGTCAGGACAAACTTGTTAAAATCAAGTACGTAAAAATATAGGGTTTGTTAAACTTCAAATACACAGTACTTAAGCAAGCTGCAATGCAATTATCCTAATTCAAATGCAATTTAAAGTTAATGCAAGCCATCACAAAAACGGTTCTGTGACAGTTTTTCTTTCTTCTAAAGGCTTCATTTCATTCTTGATAAGCACTCAACCCTGCTCCACCGCCTCGAACAAAATACACCCATTGAGCAGGAGCTCAGCCAGACTGGTTTGCATATGGCTCATTTGCTAAACAAATTTCTCTGTCCTCACCCCAGTTTCTCTTTATCATCACTCCATCGTCCCCTGTGTGGAACCATGTCTTTATAAAAATCTACATTCCTTGCTTAAAAACTTGAGGATAAAGCTTTTATTAAACATGTGTTAGTTAGAATCGGGTTGAGGGGATTTTATGATCACATGCTAATGTTAAACAAGGATACAAGGATATACACCGTTTTTTTTTTTTTTTTTTTTTTTTTTAAACCCCATGTCATGATTTATGCCCATATTTCCTGAGGGTTTAACAGTTTTGGCACTATTGCCATGTCCGATGTATCAACAAATGAGACGTTTTTATCTGAAAGTTGGTCCCTTTTTTGTGACATTTTATAAAATCACAAAAATAAATTTCAACTGGTGGGAAAAAAAACTGTCTAATGTTATACATGTGAACATGGGTACAATGCCTGTATTTTTTTATTAGAATATTTACAAAGCTTGAAGGTAAAGCCCTCATCGTGTCACTAGGCTACACATATTGTGAGATACACACACATACTGTACACATGAGGAAGTAAGAGACAGACTTGCTTCTGTCCCCTTTATTTCCCCTTCACCCCCCCTCAGAACAGCAAACTGACTCGTTCCCACCCCGTCCTCACATTCTTCCTCTTGACTGCCTTTGGGACATTCTGATTTGATCTATGAATTTGCACCAGGATGCAGGTGTAACTGTCTGGTTGTAGACCCTGTTACTGGGTTAATATATAAACAGTCATTTGCATAGGCACCACAGATTTGTTTACCAGCTACCAAAGAAGAGGTATTGTCAGTTTCCCCTTGCACACTGATTTTTTTCTCTCTCTCCAATCTCCCCTTTCTTCCACAGGCAACAATTTGGAGCCAGGTTTAAGGATTGAAGTTGGAGTGGAATAGCTGTTATTTGAGTGCTTATGTAACACTGGTGCATAAATTTGATTTATAATTTTCCAACACAGTGTTCTTGTGCTTGTTTTGCAGAAGTTGGCACCGAAGCTAAATTGATGAAAACTGTATAATAGAATAGACAGAATAAATAGAACCTGATTGGTAACCCTATTGAAGGGTAGAACCCTTCTCGTTTTTTTTCTCTCTCTCCACTTTAAGGTTTGACATATTATATGTTTTGAGATACTGCTCAACAAGGTTATAAAGACTGGTTATTCTTCTCTGAACTCTTTTATGAACAACACATTTTCACCAGAAACCAACTATTCAGTAAAAACTCAGTTATGAGTGGAAATCCTAGCTTGTCAGTTGAAACACTCAAACTACCACCCCGAGATCACATTTTGCCCCATTTCGATGTTTGATATAAACAGAAATTTGAGCTCTAACCCTTTATCTGCAAAATTCTGCCTTGGACCATTTCCACACAATGGATTATGGCGATGGTTGACTGGATGATTGCATGAATGGGGAGATTTCCAGGTGTTCCTATTAAAGTGTGTATTTCAATGTTAATGTAACTTTTGAAGGCGGCACGGTAGTGTAGTGGTTAGCACTGTCGCTTTGCACCGCCAGGGTCCGGGTTCGATTCCCGTCCAGGCTCGATTCCCGTCTCTGTGTGCATGGAGTTTGCATGTTCTCCCCGTGC
>JAOTQY010000018.1:4989338-5003469 GCA_026413445.1 Dolichallabes microphthalmus | reverse complement strand
CCCGTTTTCCCCCCCCCCCCCCCCCCGCCATAAATTCCCTTCTGTTTTTCTTGTTTGTGTTTATATTTTCTATTTAGCTGTCTTCAAGTGAGAGCACACAGCAGCAGTTGAGCTTCATGAGCAGACAGTTGCTTCTGTTGGGAGAAGCCCATAAACTGTGTGTGCACGAGCTTCAGCAGGCAGGCCCAGACCTCAGCAAGGTACACAGGAGAGCTTCTTTGCCGCATATAGCACCGCTGTCGAGAGGAGACAGTTTTTACTTCATTCCATCCATATGCACACACAAAATAAAACGAAACCTCACTCTTTAGGGACTAGAGTGCGGTATAGAAGAAAATACTAAGGCTTTGTACACAGCATTATAAATAAAGTTCAACATGTGAACAGACCAGGACAAAAAAAAAAAAACGCACAAGCATTTATTACTCTAAAGTACAATTCTGTATTGCACAGGAGGTGCAGATGGTGCAGGTGTCCTTGACGAAGGAGGTGGAGAGGTTGAAGCAGAATCTGCTGCTGCAGGGTCAGAAGCTGGACGTGGCACATCAGAGAGTGGCCGAGCTAGAGACGCAACTGTCCAAGAAAGAGCACCTCATCGCAGAGCAGAAAAAGTTCCTTGAGGACGTCAAAGGACAGGCTAAGTACGGATGTTGGAAATTTTACATGTGTGATGAGTAGACTGGATTACAGGTGCAATAACTTGCGTCTGAAATGTAGGTCAAAATAGCCCATCATAATAAAGTGGGAGGACAATTATCGAAGATAAAGAGAAAATGATGCAAATTAAAAAAAAGTCAAAAAGTCACCGCCTGGATTTAACAAGCCTTCCGTTGGATAATTACTGCGGTGATTCATACGGTTCAGCTGCAGCAAGTTATTTAACTTGAGTAGCTTCTCATTTCTTAAACAACCATGTCAGCAGACATGTCATGTGGTCGAGACAAAGATGTTACTCTGTTTCAGGAGGGTCATTGTCCTGCATCAAGAAACAACAACAAAAAGTAATGAGATTGCTGAAACTACTTAAATTGGTTCAGGAGCATGCTTAATAGTACAAGCAAGAACAGATCAAGGGATTGTGACTAAACAGTTGTGTAGCCTTAACGAAACTACTAATCAGTCAGATTAATCGGAAAATAAGGCTTCAAGTTTTTTAGGGTTCATAAAGAACGGACTTTGGAGCAATTGAAAAAGGTTATCTAGTTGGATAAGTCCAGATTTACCAGAGTGATGGGTGCATCAGGGTAAGAAGAAAGGCGGGTGAAGTGATGGCTGCATCATGTCCAGTGCCTACTGTACAAGTGTGTGGGAGCAGTGCTATGATCTGGGGTTGCTTCTGGTGGTCAGGTCTCGGGTTCAGCAATGTTATGTGCTTGAAAATTGAGGTCAGCTGACTACCTGAATTTACTGCATCACCACGTTTTTCCATCTATGTATTTTTTTTCTTTTCTTCCCTGATCGCATATTCCAAGGTGATTCCAGGATTCATCGATTCATCATTCACAATTATTGCTGTAATTGTGAACTAATGGTCCAGGGACCTGTTAAAATAAGTGGAAAGTTTGTCAAAGCTACAAATATTTTCTACATACAAGTTTCTGCAAAAACAAAACAAAAAAAAAAAACCTAAACAGTAAATAATAGTACTGTTGTGCTGCAAAAACTCATTGTAAATAAATGAGCTTTACAAAATTACATGCAATATTAATAGTTGTTAGTTTGGATTGACCTTTAAATCACAATTCGGTCTTCAAATGTGAAAAGATTATATGCGTATGTAAATACCAGCCGGTCTTCTGCTTTGTTGCTTCCCTTTTCTGTGGTCCTTTCTGGTTTAACTGGTTTGCTTCTTGCAAATGACCTCATCTTCCTCTCTCCTGTTATCTCCCTTTAGGGAGGAGTTAAAGGCTTCGGAAAGTAGGTACCAAGCGCAGAGACGTGTGACTCAGGCCCTGCAGATGGAGCTGTTGCAGTTCTATAGCAGGCTAGAGACGGAGGCTCCCGCTGCGGCTAGTGCAGCTTCATCAGCAGGGGAGGCCGCGGAGCGCCGCTGTCCCACACAGACCAGGTACAGATACAGGTCTATCTTCTTTAAATCACTGCTTCATCGCAGATACTCATGCATATGTGGATTAAAAGATTGAATTCCAACTGATCTTGAAGAAGTCATTTGTTTTATGCGTTTCATAGTTTATTATTATTTTTTATTGGGTAAATAGGCTCTACACGCAAATTCAAGTTCACTGTATAGTAAACGCTAATACTTCGTCATCTCTTTCTTCTTATTGGTCTCTCAAAGGGTGATGGCATCAGATGGACCAAGAAAAACAGCTTCTAAAGAATGTGGCAAGTCATCACCACACAGGAACGGCTTCTCATCAGGTCAAGCCAGAACCGGCTTCTCTGACCCCAAGTCCAAATCCATAAACGGCAGTCGAGCCACGCCTCCACCTATGCTGGTTGAGCCGCCCCCTGCTTGCCCCGTGGTGCCCGCCTCCACCCCTTCCCTCACCGTCGGCTCCTACCCTAGTGCCAAGAGCTTCCTGGGAATGCGAGCACGGGAACTCTTTCGCAACAAGAGCGAGAGTCAGTGTGATGAGGATTACACTCCCTGCCCACATCTCACTGGCGTATCACAGGGCCTGAAACCTGACGTCTGTCTGGAACCTTCTGTAAAGACTGCAGTTAAGACAGGTCCCGCCTCCACCAGACATGGCCATGCCTCTGCCTCCAACATGGCTGCTAAAGAGCCTGATGTCTTGCAGCGCTCATCCAGACGGGAAGCAGGATGGCAGAGACAACCGCAACAGCTACATATCATGGACTATAACGAGACCCATCAGGAGCACAGCTAGAGAGAGATGAGCACGTCGCTTATAGATGAAGGAAGCTGCAAGCGGACACCAGATTACGCAGGATTCTTGATTTCAGTGTTCATCCCGTTTCTTCAAGTGGACAATAGGATGTGGAAGTTACAGCTCACGTCTCTCATCTCCAAATTGGACCGGGGACCAAACTCGAGTGTCTTTCTGTGTAGAGATAAAACCTCTCGTTATTTTCTCCCTCGTTTTCAGTCTTACAAAACCTTCCATCAAATTAGCAGTATCATCAACGAGTGCCAGTCTTTAGTGCAGTGTCGAGTGGGAGTGCTTTTGGGGTTATGAGTGCCTCCATGGTGGGATGGTGTGGGTAAAAGAACGATTGGCCTTCTTGTGTCAAGGAGGAACAACGAAGTGTTTTTGACTCCTTAAACAACTTACTGTCTTGAAACCCACAGATTTTTTTTATTTCATTTTTTATTTATTCCTTTTTTTTAATGTATTGAAGCCATGCATATCGCATGTGTAAAAGAAGGAGAGAACAACGAAGTGTTTTTTTTTTTTATATATATTGATAGCATTTTTAAATGAATTCCTTTTTTTTCACCCATCTTTTTTTTTCCCCCTTCATAATGTCCTGCCTTTTGAGAAGTATTAACATCCATGAAAAGCAAGAAACTAAGCTCTCAACTTTAACAAGTTTAAAGCAGTGTCAGTTCAGGCAACACAATACCTGTAACTGTGTTCGTGGCATAAAAAGCTTTTTTCCACAACGCAACAAAGAGTCAACTTTATGTTGCTAAGTACACATGCTGAATATAGTCACCCTTCTTGGCCAGATAGCATTCATGTCGAGACACAGGGGCCCCCAGAGCTCTCTCAACTGGTCACAGAAAACAAATGTGAGTCTAAATCTCAAATGGTTTTCTTTTCACTGTATGTGCTCACTACATAGGGTAGAATACGATGATGTCATGCACTCTGTGCACAAAAGGGAACTGTTTGAGATGCTTTCAAAAAAACCTACAACTCCTTGTATCATCTAAGTATGTTTGTGATAAACATGCACTCTGATTTTACTGGGATTAAAGTTTTGGCACCCTTTGGTTCGCCTGCCACTATTGTAGCAGGCTGTGGCTTTATCTTATAGTCAGTTTAGAGGGAGTCAAGTGACTGTGCAATATGCTTCACTAACATAAAATGCCAGAAAAAGATTTTTTTTTTTAATATATATAGTATTTTATTAAATGGCAAATATCACTAGTCTACCTGTAGAACTCCAAAATCCTTCTATTCTCACAGGTAATTTTACATGAACAAAAACCAACACAGGTATTCAGTCACTATATGAATAGTAATAGTTTAGGATTTGGTGCCAAATCGAGCTGTTTCATCTCTTAATATTTTTTTACAACTAAGATATGTCCTGGTTTGATGACAATTTTGTCTTGAACCTGAGAAATAACTCCTTGCAGGACAAAAAGTATTGAATACCCTCAGAATAAGTATACTAACAACACACTTTAGAGTCAGAACCTTACTGGCTTATAATTCAAGTAGAAAAAAGTGCTGAGCCCATTGTGTAGTCATGTATTTTATTACACTTTTCAGATTTAAATTGCTGGTTGTGAAAATATTCTCGCTCATAATATAGTGCAAGAGGTTCTCATGATACTCTAAATAGGTATTACATTATTAAAGTTTGCTGAGAAAGTAATATCATGGTTGTAAAAAGCAAAAATCACGAAAGGAAATTAAATTCCATCATCCAGTCAATAGAATAAATCAAATTGATATTTCCTGAGAAATTTAGAAAGGTAGAATATAATTCATCATATCAGTATTAATATAGCGTCAAACTGTTGCCTACAATAAATTGGAACTAATCAGAAAGCATTTCAGATCTATTTTGCCAGAGCAAATCGACACTTCCGTTCAGTAAAACTGACCCAGATGAACACTGTGATTTTTTTTTTCTTTAAAAAAAAATAATTTTCAACCACAATTTTACTCCATGCCATTATTTTAATGCACTGAAAAGGTTCGTTTGTTTAAAGTAAAAAAAAAAAACAGTCTGTATTTTTATATCCCATCCAGATTTTAATGAAGGCGCACAAGAAGTACACCAGTTTTAATTGGCAAAAACACTTTGGTGGGGGCATGAAGATGGTGATGGCAAAAAATCATGCATATAACAACATGTCAAGCAAAAAAGCTTTATTCCTTTTATATCACAGCAATTTGTCAACCGTTACAGTATTTATTCATTAATAACCAATGCGTTGTAATTTTAAGTTATAGTTATGGTTACAGTTAAACAGTTGTTCTCACTTGTCCTAGCAGCTGTAAAGCCGTTCCCCTTACCAGCGTGTCTTCATACCTCTTGAAGTTAATAAGATGCAAAAAAAATGCAGAACACAAATCCTTGGTCCTGAGATTTTCTTGTGGTGGAAAACTTACTGTTACTAGTACTAAAGACTCATTTCATGATCTTTTTGTTCATTAGCTATTTTCCTAGTTTCTTTTTTCATTCCCATTCATTTTTTTTTCTTGCTCATACAAGTTCGTTCTTTCTTAGACATATCTGATCATTTTACTTTTGAACTGCAAAATAACGCTTCAGTTTATTGCAAGTCTTGGATTATGTCTTGTGTCTGTTATAGCCACAGCCAGTGCTGCAGTGACATAAAATTACACCATACAAACACCTTCTGACCAATCAGATTTGAGAATTAATCAATGCTACAGTACAGTGATTAATTGAACTTGACAATAATAAATACTACCATGTATGCTATCAAGATAAAGGTCTAAATAAGTGACGCATTGATGTTACCTTCAGACTTGCACAGACGCGCTGGAACACGGGGTGTGTCTGCGATATTTTAAGTTTTCCACAGAAACGTTTTGTGTGCTGATGATCGGCACATGTCTTCTTTCAATTTCTGTCTAATCCAGTATGAATGAATGGACGGTCCTATCTGTGTTTTTATTGGAATCAATAATGGCTGCAGCACAGTCACGAAGGCACAGGACGGCACACGGACGTGCTCCACCACAAGGCACGAGGTCACCTCTGTAAGTGCTGGTATTTGCTGTAGTAATGACATGATGGTGGACTTTGTCTCTGTTTGAACTGCAGAAATCCTGTTGTCCTCTTGACATCTGCTGTCATCCCTTCTGCCTTGCTATCTACAGCATGTACAACTTTAATGCCAACAGGAAGTGACACGGCAAGATGGACGGTACAATCAGTGAGCTGAATAGAGCAGGCCAATTGGACCTCCTGTGATGGAGGGAGAAGTTCATAAAGCATTAGCTTGTGTTGACAGTGAAAGATGAAAATAAAATCTTCATGTTTTGCACTATAGCATGTGGTTGACCTGGTTCCTTTTCACTTTATTGCATTTTTCAGTCTTTTTCATGAATTGGTTGCTTTTTTCTTTCTTTTGTATTTCCTTTTTCCTAGTTGCCTTCTTGTCTTACTTTTCATAACTTAATTTTTCTTTATTTTCCTTCATTTCTTCATGCTCTTTTTCCTCAGTTGGTCCTTCTCTTCATTCCTTTTTGTTCCTTCCTTCATTTGACGTGCTTCTTCCCTTGTTTATTTGCCCTTGCTTTCATTGTCATCTTTTTTGTTACCTTTTCTCTTAATTTCTTTTCATGTATTTTTCTGTAAATTTTTGTCTCTTCGTTGTTTGCTTTCACCCCTTCCTTTCATTTCTTTTTATTTTTCATCTTCCTTTATTTCCTTTTCCTACTCTTTTTCCTTCCTCACTTTTCTCCCTTCTTTTTCTTTTTGTCTTTCTCTTTCCTGTTTTTCTCCTTCCATCTGCTTTTCTTTCCATCACACATTATTTCCCTTACTTTCTTTCAGTCACTTTGTCTTAATTTACTTGGTTTCCTTCACTTTTCCTCTTTCCTTCCACACTTTTTTTCCTTGCACTTTGCACTGGTCTCTTATTCTTTCCCTTCATTTCTTTCCTGCTTTTCTGCCTCCATCCCCTTTCCTTCCTCCCTTTCTTCCTCCCTTTACACACTTTTTTTTATTTCCGTTGCTTTCTTTTCTTTACTTTCTTTTTCTTAATCCCCCCTTTCCTTCCTTTGTCTTTCCCTTTATACACCCTTCTGTATTCTCAGCTGTGTAACATTGTGTGCGCCGCATTAGTGACCACCAGAGGGCGGTGGTGCACCGCTGTTTATTTAAAAAAAAAGAAGAAGAAAAGTTTCCTTTCTCAGTCAGCAGGTGAAGTAAACAGTACCTACAGAGCAAAAATGATGCCAGATTCACTACATAGAGTTTAAACGCGTAGTTTTTTTGTTTAGATCTGTTAATAGTGCTGTTTGTGAAGAGTTATTTATTTTCTCGAGCAGAGATGATTAGCTATGTACTTAAAAAAAATTTTTAAGAACATGTTTAGCTAGGAGTTAATGAGCAAAATCTGGAAATTAGCTTTTTATTAGAAGCTTTCTATATAAAATGAGCTATAAGAAGCCAAGCTAATTAACGATGTTTTTCTAGAAAAGATGCCAAGATGTTTGCAATGATTTCTGAAGAAGAGAAGCTGAGGCGATTAGTTGTTTTTGAGAACCTAAGAGGGGGATTAGCTGAGGTTGAAACTCAGGTTATGAGCTAGGCTTTTTTGGTTATTTCTAATATATAATTAGCCGTGTTTTCTAGAAAATAAAATCAGGTAATTACATCTTCAAAAGAGAAGAGGAGAAAGCCGTGGTGATATCCTTACAAAATAAAGCGATTTAAATAAGGTGATTAGCTGTATTTCCTATAAAAGATAATAAAGTGATTAAAAAAGTGATCAGTTTTCAAATGCAAAGAAGAAGAGACTGCAGTTATAAAATTATGATTTATGGGCAAAAAAATGAGAAAGGTGATTAGCTAAAAAGTAAATAAAACAATATTGTGGTTATTAAGCTACTATTTGAAAATTTGATCTAAATTCCACATGTTTATTTAAAGGCAAAAGAAAAACCCATCTGTTTTGAGTCTTAAATCTCTCGAACCCTTGAGATACTGTGATATTTAAGTGCCTACATTTTTTAGTTTAGTTGGAAACACTGTGTAGTGCAATTTCTCTCTACAAACTTCCACACATCTGCTTCTTTGGTGTTTGTTTGAGTCTTTTGTTATTTTCTGGTTCTGAGCAGCACCATAAGCTCATCTATAGGTGCGCTATATCTCGGAAAGGAAACATCATCTGTATGTAATCGAGCAAGTATGATTGCTTTATCAGACATGAGCGTATGTATCTCCTGACTGAGTCAAAAACTCTCATGATTAATTGACCATTGCCCAGAGGGTCAGGGAGCCTGATGTGCGATAATTGGACGCACAGGGAATCCGCAGCAATTTGTGTTTTTCTGAGTCTACTTGAGAAATTAGATGTCGGTGCAAATCTGAAATTGCTCCTCGATGTTCTCAAAGAGTGCATGAAATTTTAAACATAAATCTTAAGTATTCAGTGCAAAGGGATTTCTTTCCTTTCTCTCCGCTCTCTTTACCAAACTTGAGATGGAGCCCTGTGAAATTGTCAGGACATACAGAGCCCAGTGCAAAGTTAGAACAGAGCTCCCAAAGAGGGTTCCAGGCTTTAAAAATCCCTCTTGAAAAAGGAGCAGTCAGTAGAGTTGGCTATATCAAACAGTCTTATTTTACTTTTTTTCTTAATTTTATTAAAGACATATACAAAGGATAATCTAAAAAGATGAGGAACTGCATCTGCACTGACTTTTTGACTTAAATTTTTTATTGTTTTTCTTCCTTCAATGAATTCCTTTCTGCTTTTATTTTTTTTATTGTCCTTTTTTAGAATTAACAAAAAAATTACTATATTTTGATATAACTGCTATAATATACATAAAATGGGCAAAAAGTTTGCATTGCTTAGAATAAACTAGGACAAATTTTATTTAATGCCAAGACATTCATCCTTGTTTACCATAAAATGGTAAAATCGTGTATTGTAAGATGTTAATAGTTGAAAAAAAGGTATTAATGCAAAAGTTTGCATCCCCTTTTTTGAATGTGTCAGAAATATAATGAACCTATTTGTCCACCTTTTGCCTTTATATTTACCTCCGGATCCCCTTCATTATACTATTTAGCCCCTTTAACAACACCACACAAACATAGCTCTTGAAATCTTTCCTCAAACTCCAGCTGAAATTTTAAGTCAAGAGATTAATGTGGAAAAACTAATACTAATAAAAAGATCTGTATGATGTATTTAGGTGATTTTACCTTTTTCTGTCATGGATTATTTTTATTTATGTTTATAGATAATCTGTGAAATGGAGGTGAAGTTTAATTTCTTCCATCCACAAACTATGAAGGATGCAAACTTTTGCACTTAGCTGTTTTTGAGTCTAAAATATATACTTTAGGATATATTTATATATAGTTATATAAGTTTAGCTTACAGTCTACAATCGTTAATTTCCTGTAGTTTTAATATGCTACTTTCTTATAACAATATAATTTGTAGTAATAGTCGATCTCTGGGTAGTATTAATGGTGTACCTTGTCTGGGGGTTGGCTTTAGGGCTAAGAAAGCTTGACGCTCACAAGTGTTCCTCATGGAGGGCAGATGCAAAGCAAGATGCATTTTGGTGAGTTTACTTCATGACGATACTCTGAAAAAGACTTTATTTGTTCTCATTAAAAGCTTAAAAGTCAATGAATAAATAATAAAAAAAAGAGGATACTTCACACACACACCCCCCCCCATTTTGTTTACGTCATGTGAAAAATTTGTATGTTGTCAGAACTAAATAAGCATTAAAAAAACCCATACACACTGTAGACCATTCGGCATGCACTCCTGACCTACAGTATACTTCAAGACTTCTCTACACACTGCTGACTGATTCAGTGTGAAAAATAAATGTCTTTGAAACTTTGAGATGAGAGTCCATGCAATTAACTAAAGATGGTGTGTGTGGTTCTGCTGCTTCCGAATCACTGAACTCACTTCAGAACTGAGAAGAAAGGAAAAAGAGTGAGAGCAAAGGGAAGCCGTAAAGCACCAATCCCAGTGGTTTAATTATTTTAATTATCATCCTCTTTCAGCTTTCCGTAAAAAGCGTCCATTAAAGGATGCCGGTCTGGGTTAATCTGATTTAAAAAAAAAACAAGATGGAAGGAAAGATAAAAGACCACAGATGTCAGAGATAATCAGGGTCGTTAAAGCTGCCGTGTGTTTGTGACCAGGGACGCTTCTGAAAAATCTTAATTTTTAACCCACCTTTCACCTTGTTCCTGATTTCTCTGCATATAAACGATACCTTTTCTTCTCCTTATTTTTCTTAGTTATTCTATCAACAAATGATCTGTGGCAGTACAAAATAGCAAATCTTTGCTGGACAAATGTACAACATTAAAGTCTGATGTTTGTAGCCTGATTAAAGTATAGGAAAGATAGCATTTCGATGAGATGATGCATGACCTGCTGTTATTTTTTACTTGGGGCAACCTTTCAGCTTGTCTTAAATGTCTGGTTCAATTCATATTTAACGCCTCTTCATCATGGTGTCAGCTGAGACCCCAACACTTTGAAAAATTTTGTTGTGATGGACACACGATATCTGTTAAGTGAAAGTTACACTCGCCCCAGCTCAGTTCAAGATACTGCCTAAAACCCCGCTCAGGTGTTTCCACCAGGCATGAAAAGAGCGAGAGAAAGCTCCGCTTTCCGAATAAATCAAGCCGAAGCAATATCCTGCACGTGTAGAGAGATGGACACGAGCCCATGTAATATTAAAGCGGCATGTCTGGCAACGCTAGCAGTGCCACTCCTTTCATTGCTCCTGCTCTTGCCGCTTCCCGGCCATCGGCTCTTTCCTCAAGGTGACACTTCAAAGCGGGCACGCAGACGTGGAAGGCCTGGCTGCCAGCATGGAGCCAGCCCCCGCTCTGTCTCTTCCCCCACAACTACTCCGCCTCAAACAGGCGCCTGCTAACCCCCTGGGTCGGGTCAGCGCCAAGATCCACACCACTCACCACTCGGGAGCCACTGTCAAAGCCTGCCTCATAGGCTTAATTAATAAGACTGCGTTCCTATCGCAGACACTCCAAGAAGAAAAGAGAGAGGCAGTTCTGGCTGATGTTCAGTCCACTTGTCCCATGTGTTGGACACAAGGAAAAGTAGTAGAAGATGGGGACTTAGTAGAATTTGCCATTCTTTATATCTATTATATTCTGTATCTTGATATTGCTCTTGACTTTGGTTCTTATTTAGCCTGTTTGCTTCCTGCGATTGAAATGCATGAGTACATGCAAGAAGTCACATGGGACACAGGCATGATCTGTGTTTGAATTGTGGAATTGGAGAGTCCAGGGATGGACAAGCAGCATTAGCTGGGTCTAAGCATAAGTTTTATCAAGCCTCTTGCTCGTTATAGTCCACTCAGAGTTGTTTATAGGGCTTTCGAGGATTAATCCATTTCTGTCTGCTGTTATTTGCATACAATATGCCCTCTCCTGATTTTTGATGTTGTTTGAAAATATAAACTCACTAGCCTCTTTATTAGGTACACCTGTTCAACTCCTTGCTAACGCAAATATGTAACCAGCCAATCACATGCCAGCAACTCGTGCGTTTAGAAATATAGTCATGGTAGAGACAATCTGCTGAAGCTCAAACCGAGCATCAGAATGGGTAATAAATGTGATTTAAGAGGCTTTGAACATGTCATGGTTGTTGGTGCCAGAAAGGCTGGTCTGAGTATTTGCGAAACTGCTGATCTATTGGGATTTACACACACAACATCTCTATGGTTTACAGGTCTGAAAAAGAGTAAATATTCAGTGAGCACCAGTTCTCTGGGTGGAAATGCCTTGTTGATGCCAGAGGTCAGAGGAGAATGGCTGATTGGTTTGAGCAGACAGAAACACAAGATGAAACTCAATAACATGTCTTTTCTACCAAGGTATGCTCAAAAGTATCTCAGAAAGCAAAACACGTTGGGCTCACCAAAACTGGACAAAAGAAAACTGGCTGGTCTGATGAGTCTTGATTTCTGCTAGTGGAGTGGCTGATGAATTTGGATTTGTGGTCCAATTCAACAAGAAACCCAAAGGTATCAGGACCCCATTAGATAATTAAAATCGACAAGCTGGCTTTCACTGCAACCCATCAAGCCAGTCCTGGACCATACGTTCCAGCATATAATATCTGACGAATATTGAATATGTCTCTCCAACCTCTTTATCCTGATCATGGTTGTGGTGGATCCAGGGCTTATCCTAGTAACATTGGCATGAGGTGGGGTACACCCTAAGGAGTGCACATTCACACTTAGGGGCAACTTATACAGTATTAGCCAATCTACCTATTGGGATTTTGGAAGGTGGGAGGGAAAACCTGGAGGAACCACAGAATTACACGAGAACAAAAGAGAAGACTGCACTGTGCTCAGGCTGGAATGGGGGGAACGTAGAGTCTCCGTTGCCACTGATTGTGATCATGAAATGATTGCACTAGCCTTAATTATGCTTTAAGCTAGAGATCAGAGGTTTGCTCAAATCCGAAGACCACCAGAAAACCATTGTAAGGCCCTTGTGCAAGACCACTAACCCTTCACTGATGAATCTTTGCTCAGTTTTACATACTATAAATGAATCATTATGAAATTGGGGCATTTTATGATGTTTGTTATGAAACCTGGTTCAATAGAATACAAAAGTGGCTTAGGTACAAATAAGATGGATTTCAACCAAGGTAGTGGTAGCTAGTTTAAAACTGATGGGATGGCTAGCAAGATAAATACGTATACCGGTGATGTGAACTCAGCATATTTTCAGACAACTCAAAAATGGAACGCAGTTGACTTAAAAGTACGTCTCAGCAAGATTTATATTAAGATGCATCCCCATGTCAAGATTTTGTGCATTCCTTAGAGACTCTTGGATCACACCATTAGGCAACGAATTTTGTTGTAGTTCTGTAGAGACAACTTTTCATATTGCTAAAATAAATTAGCTTTATTCGTTATACCATCAGGGGAACTCTGATGTTTTTTCCATACAGAAGCCAACCATGCACATAATTATCCATTTGCCATCTTAAGATTTGACTCATGCAACTCAGACTTGGCAGGTCTTTCAGTGATCCAATATGAAGCTGCACACCAGGGTTATAATTAGCCCATGTTCACCCATGTCACCTTATTGCTGTATTCCCTCCAGTGGCTTCCTGTTTCAAATGTTCATGGTTGTCTATAAAGCCAAAAACAGACCTCTATTTTCCTAAAAACACTTCCCAGGTCCCATTTGCACCTTTAGCATGAATTGACTTGATGTACCATCCTTAAAATACACAATATGGCCAAATATTTGTGGACACCCACCTATAAAAATGCTTCTTTATTCTCAATTCTTGTTCTCCTTGCTGTTATAATAACCTCAACTTTGGAAAGGTTTTCGTCTTGATTTTGGAGCATGGCTGTGGGAATTTGTTCATTCAACCACAGGAGCATTAATGAGGTCATGCACTGAAGACCTGGGGTGCAGCCATGGTTAAAATTCATCCAAAAGGTCTTCAGTAGGGTTGCGATCAGGGCTCTGTGCAGATCACTCAAGCTCTTCAACTACAACTATGCCAAACCATGTTTTAATGGACTTCACATTGTCCCCAAGGACTTGGCCATCCTGTTTAGGCAGGTTCGCTCCAGTGAAGGGAAACTGCAATACTACAACATACAAAGACAGTGCTTCCAAATTCATGGCAGCCGATTGAAATCGATCCCATTAGAGAGTTCGACTTAACTGTTTACATGGATGCTGATCTGAAGACATGTGTGTTTCCATGCACCAAGAATTCAATCAGATAATATCTGTTTTAACATGAGCAAAGTGATTCTGACTGCCGTGCAATGGTTAATCTGCCATAAATATAACACAAGAAGAAATGTATCCAAATTTGAGATCAGGTTTCCCACCTTTCCTGATAAATTTCTGCATTTTGTGTTATGATTGGTTACAAGAACACAAGATTATCTGTATTGTTAGATCAATCACCAAAGAGTCACTGAGGCAACGACAGGTCGCCAAATTTCCCTCCTGGAAAGTCATCAGGTAACCTAATGTTACCCCACATGGAGAATTCTGCACAGAAAGAATATATTTATTCCTGCAAGAGATAAATGATCAGATCAAGTGTTACGTTGCTAAGATTTACCTATTGAATGGACTATTTTTTATTACACCAACTCTCTATATCATTCATTCATTCATTCATTTTCTGTACCGCTTTATCCTTATATACAGGGTCGCGGGGGGCCTGGAGCCTATCCCA
>JAOTQY010000018.1:4923931-4939063 GCA_026413445.1 Dolichallabes microphthalmus | reverse complement strand
CTGGGCATCCCTCCTGAAGCTGCTGCCCCCGCGACCCGACCTCGGATAAGCGGAAGAAGATGGATGGATGGATGGATGCCCTTCCTGATGCAACCCTCCCAGTTTGTCTAGGCTTGGGGCCGGCGCTGCGTCCGATGTGTGCAGGATTTTTTAGACTGGTGGTGATATTTTTAATCCCTGACCTAATAAAATAGCATGAAGATTAATTAATTCATTCATTAATTCATTCATTCTTCCTCTATACCACCTATCCTGTGTAGATGGTCGCAGGGGTCCTGGAGCCTATCCCAGGAGACTTAGGACACAAGGCAAGATTCACCCTAGACATGGTGCCAATCCAGCTCAAGGCAAACGCACACACATACACCATTTTTTTGGCATTTGGGAATACCAGTGAAATTAATTTGAATGGTGGGAGGAACCCGGAGTATCCAGAGGAAACCATCCAAGCACAGGGAGAACTCCACAATACTAACCACTACGCCACTGTGCCTCCTAGCAAAAAGATGTAGCATAATAAAAGTGCTATAGTATAGTAGATGTACTGTAATATAGCTTAGTATAGTACTTTATACTTTATCATGGTTACCGTAGTGTATTACAATAACATCATAGTAATTGTCCTAGGCACCATGAACATGCCATTCTAAAACCATCGTAGTATCCTTGTACAGTACAACAATGCCTCTGTGCAGAAGGCTTGCCAAGGCTGGTGTGGAAGAACTTGACACTTCCTCAACCCACACCAGTGCCAGACGCCATTACTGCAACTGTGGATGAAATATTATATACTATTATATAAGTAGTAAATAATGAGTATATTATATCTATTAGAGATGGGGGGGGGGGATTTATTCATTCGATATATGTGTATCGCCAAATTTACTCCCAATTTTTTAAAATTATTTTTTTACATTTAGAGTATGTATTTATGTTTATCATATTGCAATGTTAGTGGCAATAAACAAATGCTAGTGGCAAGCACAGCTCAACTGCAACATGGGTTTTACGAGCAGTTCTCCTGTCTATCTTTGGAATAAACCATTAATACTAGAAAGCATTTGAGCAGCCCTTCACATTTTGAGTCCATTTGTTAAAGATGGTGATCACAAACTTTTAGTTGGTTGTGATAATCCCTCTTCACACCCCCTAACCTAAGTGGTTCTTTGTTCTGACCCTCCAAATTTCTGGTGCCCCCATTGAACCATTTTTTCTGACTGAGGGCCAGTGCTTTGGCTGTCTCTGTACTAGCCCTGGAACAGCCTTGGTGGAAAAGGTGTAACAGTGATACTTCTGTGGACAGTGTGTCATACAGTGTCAGACACCATATAAGCAAGTCTCCTTGAGAAACTGAACATATTGACACAGTTTGAGGTGAAATTATTTGCGTATGTTATCCACATGTCTTATGTCTGTGCTGACTGACGAGAAGCTTCTTCCCGCAGGCTTTATGGACTTTCAATCACAACACCACACAGGACTAAACACTCTGATCTGCTTTCTCGCAAAAACGATTTCACTACTCATTATGTTGCACATTACATGTTAACACTCATTTTGCACACCGTGAAACTTTGAACTTGAACTTTGACCATTATTCTGCACATCGTCTTGCTTATGACTGACATGCTTTTCAATATCCAAATGACATTTCAATTCAATTCTATATGATCTTATTTCATTTTATTATTTGACATATGTTTTTTTTTTTTACAGCTTTTTTCTATTATCTCATAATTTATATTCTTTATTTAAGAATTCTATGGACATCTGCAGTTGTACAAGCATTTCACTTCATATTATATATATGACTGTGTATGTGTGACAAATGAAATTTGAATTTGACTACATTTGAGGTAACTGTGTACGTTATTTATTTATTTATTTATAATTCAGAGTTGTAGGGCTGATAGATAGATCAGATTGATGTGAATATTACCCACTTCAGGGATTTAATTTATTGAACGAGTGACATCATTTATCTCACATCAGAGAGAGTCTGAGAGATCATTCATTGTTGGAAGCATATGATGCCTATCAGGAGACTTGGCAGAGAGATTTCAGGATGTCACACCTGTGACAGTTTGAAAAGCCCCATGATTTATAAATTATCTGTCCTGCATGGTTTTAACCTTTAACTCTTTGTTTTCCCCATATTTTTTGTGCACATTTTCTTTTCTTGCCTAACGCACCAACACTAAATAGCTTCAGTATAGTTTGACACTACAAACTGCGGTTTCTCTACACTCAAATATTTACTTAAATGCCCTTTTTATGTCTTTATAAAAAACAGCATAATTTACCCAACTTGTATACTTTTGTTCAGGCCTACAGTACTCCCTTTTTTGATTGACGAAGACATTTTCTAGGGGTTTTTTTTGGAACATTTTCCGAAAATTCCGAAATTTCCGGTTTGTTACACATTCATTTGTCATCAAAAAACTGTGTTAAAGGGACTTATACAAAACAGTTCTAAAAGTAACCAAGTGTGCTTAAAAACAGTAGTTCCATGTCCCAAAACCACAAAACATCCAAAGAACATGAAAAACCCTTATGACAATCAACTGGTTCTTTTTAGAACCTTTTTTTCCAAGAGAAATCCACTCCCGTAGAGTTTATCTAGAACTTCAGAGTTTAGAATGACAAAACCTTCCAAAAGAAAACATTTGAACCTTTTTAAACAGCATGATTAAACTTTCAAAATGTGTTCATCTGTGAATCGTTTCTGAATGTGAAATGCTCCTGAACAAGCTGAAGATCCCTTAACTGTTGTGGATTTAACCTTTTTTTTAAGCACAATGCTTGTGAAACCTTGACTAGTATTTACTGGATGCAATTAACTTCTTATGAAGACCTTCAGGTTAAAGGTTCAGTGCCCGATTGTATCTAAGTATTTGATGGATGGACCTTGCTCAAGGGTCCAAAAGTGGCAGCTCGGTGGTGTCAGGGCTTGAACCGGGGACCTCCTGATCAGAGCTCTAACACTTTTACTGCTGCACGTTTACTTTTATTGTCCTCGGGAAAGAACATGGGAACTGCTAATAGAGACTTGAAAATCACAGATGTGCCAACACAAGGTGCTCTGGATAGTTCATGCAAAAACCCACGGAAACTCTCTGAATGCAGTCACAGCCGCTGTACTGCTTCGCTCAGTAGAATGGGCTGTGTTGTCAAAAGTATTTAGCAATCCAGAGGTTTCTGTAGTAATGAAACAAATTGTTACAAATCTCCGAGACAAATATGTAGCAGTGACACAAATATTTAAATCTTCCCCCCTTTCTGTCATTTGTTTCAATAATCAGATAAATAAGTAAATAGAGACCTTGGTGTATTATAATCTTAATGAAGCGTGTAGGGTATGAATATTTCAGAGACCTGCTGCAGCGCATTTGTGGGGTTTGACGCAGGATGATCTCTCCTAGACATGTGCAGGATTGTCGGATTAAACATTCATCAATCCATGTCTCTTAGATTCTCTTCCTGCGTCTGAGCAGACCTAGTCCTACAGGACCGCGTGGCTTATCGGATTATGTGTTACAAACCTTAGCTGAAGTGCTCTTCGGTATTCATATCCTATTTGTACCTGGGTAATTGTCTGAGGTGTTTTGGATTTACACAGTCTAAGTCTAATAGCTTATATGTATAAGATTATGTTTTTAAAAATAAATATTCTGTATAATAGTTTATACGATCTATGGTTTTACTTATTGTGGGGCTTTTCTTATTATTATTTTTTTTTTTTCAGCTTGGACAGGATTTAAATTGAATGCTACTTATGCAAACAAGTAGATAATGCAACAGTGACAAGTTCAAGTTTTTAAAATATATATTTTTTAATCCTTGCTATCTGTTCTGGTGTTGTAGCTTTACTGTTTCATTTTCAGCGCTTCTCCTCTGCAGCGCGCTTTCAAAACATCCTGCCCGAGTCCTATAGGGACGCAGTGACGGATGGTTCATTGCATGTGCTTTAATCATTCAGCTTGTGGAACCCCCGGGGAGAGGTGCTGCAGCGCATTACCCAAAACACACAATCACTGATATAATTATAATGATGATAATGAAATGTATTTAGAGCATGTCTCCCTCTCCTTCTGCTCTGTCTCCCTCTTCCCCCACCATCTCTATATGAGGAGGAAGTCGTGGGTGCCGGAGCTGTTTCAGGCAGGTAAGAGAAATTTGTTGTGTTCTGGCCCCCTGTGTTTCCTTGTGGAGTCTGGCCGTGCCCGGCAGGACGGGGCGCCAGAGATTAGCCGTCAGAGCTGACGGCTTTGCATGCTACGTGTGCCGTCAACTGCGAAGGCTTACCTGACAGGTGTTGCTCCCTCTTAGATCCTCAGTCTCCTCCTGAGCTGAGGCGTCCTCAGGGCCGCTCTGGGCCGAGGCGTCCTCGTGGCCGTTCTGAGCAGCCAGATCTCTTCTAATTGAGAGCCTGATGATTTCTGATCAGTGTGCAGCACATCACCCACAAGGCAACATTTTCTCAAGTTCAGTATTCAACCTGCATAGAGAAACTTTTAAGAATGAAGGTTAAATCAACCAATGCCACGCTGCTATTACTGTCGAGAGATCTGACATTTTTAAAAGCATCTTAAAAACATAAAAAATTGTCTTATGTTCAGGATCAATACTATTAAAACACCTTTGATTTTGAGATCAAAATCAGCGAGTCCCTTAAACCTGGAGGATAATCAAGATAAAATGTGTTCCTCTTGACTTGGGAAAAAACTTGTCTGGAGTCATGCTGGGTATATTCCCTGAAGTAGCTGATGCACACTGCCAGTGCCTGTAGCACATTTCATTTAAGCGTGCACTTGGGTTAATCTACTTTTATTTCTCTACAGAATTGAGCCTCATTAAAAGAAATGGAAACTTAAGTGTGCTAAAAAAAGGAGAGGAGACAAATGAATAATCGCATGTATGCATAGTGATAATGGATTAATAATTCATAGCTGTGTGATGATTAATTAAAAAAAGGCCCCAGGTCCTGTGGCAGGTATAGCCTGAAACACATACTGCCATTCCCCTGCGAGCCACAGAACATCTGAACTTTCTCCCCACTTTCTTTCTGCTTCTGCTTTCTCACTCTCGCTTTCCTTCAGGCCAGGTGCAGGGTTGCTTCCATCCCTCCAGTGGGGTGCATTTCAGTACATTTGTGACAGTAAGATTCTTCTTTTTTCTACTTTTTCTCCAGATCTTTGAGAGCATCCTGGTGTTTTGAAATGCATATCATGTCCATGTTGACTTTGGAGAATACATTTTCAAGTCATAAAGTTCAGAGTAAGCCATTGGTTACATTGGCATGTCCCTGTACTCTCAATACAATTTTAATGTTTTTAAAAAGTTTTTCAGCACTGCTGGGTCAGATGAGGCCTGGATGTCCATAGGCCTGGTATTGACAGCTGGTGTTGGGCAGGGCATGCCCTGTGGCAGTGCTGCAAGAAGGCTATGAAGGCCAGGGCCCTCATCCCCATCTCTCCTGTGCTAATGGAAAAGGGCTGGGCTGCCAATATGGCACTTGTGGGAGTAGAGGCCCTCTGAAGCCTGGCACATGGACCACACAGCCATTCTGCTGTTAGGTTTGAGACAGGACAGATCCCCACCAGGCTCTGCCCACTGCTGGACAGCCTAATGGATGCGTTTGGTGATTGGACACCATTGGGTGAGGCCTTTGTGAGCTCGCCAATAAGAAGGGCTAAATGGGTAGCTCAGAAAGATTTAGAGCTCTTGGGTCATGTCCTTGACAAGTTTCATTTTCCTGGATACCTGGATATTTATTTGCTGGTACCACGCTGGATCCTTTCCACATCTCCAATATTAACTCAAACATGGTTGTGGAGAAGATGCAATGTATCCAAATGAGATTTTTATTGCAAATTGGGTGAAAGTTTGATTTATTAAGGCGCCTGGCATGCTGGGAATCTTGAGGAAGAGTGATGAAATCAACAAGTGAACCTTAAAAATCCTGCAAACTAATCAATATCCTAAACTGAAATGATATATAGTCCTTTGTGGTTTGAGTTAGGTAGCAAAATGGACGTCCTTCAAGAGGAGGTCAGGCAAGAGTTTCCCTGCCAGAATCCATCTGAGGAGGGAATGTGAACTGGAGCCTAGTTAGGGTATGAGCAGCACCGGGCTTTGGCTGACCACATCCTCTCCTCTCTGCTCTTTCGATTCTCTCCTGTGGGGTTTGGAAAGGTGGAGCAGTGTGTGGGTTGAAGCCAGCACAGGTTCACCTTAGGCCTTTCAGCGCAAACACTTAGCTTCTCTTACCCTACTTTATTGAGCCACACACATTTCACGAATAGATCTAACTACTAAGTACCACCTCAGCCGACAGGTGCAATTTGTAGCAAGGACCTACAAACCCAGCGTTTGCTAATTATGAGACAGTCAGCAGAAAATTCCCGGCTTGACACAATGGTGCCCCGGTTTTTCCTACATGAATATACAGTACTCCTGTGCTAGCTAAGGCCAGGCTGTTAAACAGGTCACTCTGTGAGCACCTCCCTCCATTCCTGCCACCTTCTACCTTGGAACTGGAACAAAAGCCACTGGCAGCCTTTCCCCCGCCTTTTTCTCCAGCCTCTCTGTTTTATTGGTGACAGCTGTCGTGATACAAACTCGCAGAGTGAGAGGAATGATGTGTCAGTGGAAGGTCCTTTAGCCCGTGCCACTAATCTGTCACATGCGGTTTGTTGTTTACCGTTCCTCAGACTTGCTGACCGGCCCTCAGCGAGCATTGCGCCGTAATGACGACAGATGCTGACCCGTAGAAGTGCGAATCTTGGCGATTTCCCCCTGCTGCCAACCTGTAAATTACAGCTATCGGGAGTAATTAGACCCGATAAAACCTTTCCGAGCATCATCCCCCACGCGCTCACTCTCTCTCCCCCTCTTTTCCTCTCTCTCTTTTGGCCTGCCAGTGACACGAGAGTGGGGGATTTGAGAGGCACAGGGTTGCTGGCATTGACCGATCCCACAGTTAACCTGTCTGTGACACTTTCTTCTCTTATTACTCAGCTCCTGCTCTTCTCTACAGCGCTTACAGATGTGGCTACAGGAAGTCAGGCCTGCCTTTTTTTTTCTTTTTTTTTTTTTTTTACATTTTTTGACTGCCATTGTTTTTCTTTCACATGCTTGCTCAAGAGCATGACATGAGTGTTTCATTAATTGGCTATTCAAGCTGTGCCTCTTTTGAAGGATCTATTTTTGGCATTGAAGCAATGAAGAGGTGTTAGGTGAATGTCACCCTGTCCATCTACCTTCCTTCAAAATATTTCAAATGTGTGTAAGGGTATCCTAGAGATATGTCATATCTGCATGTATTTTTCTCTTCCAAATCCACAGATTTATTTCTGCTATTCTCATAGAATTATCCCAAACATTTAAGTGGGACTGTTATGAAATGGCACAATTTTTTCAAATGGCCAGTAAATAATTTCTGTCCCTGCCCTGTCCATGGTCCTGGCACTACTATCAACCCCCACTGCTTCCTGCTGCCCTCTACTGCCAGGCTCCCTTCTAACAACAGGGTTCACGGCCCTTTAAGGAACTCACCTGATGCTAAAGGTCACACAGCCGGCTCTTGTCATCCTCTCTCCGTCCTCTTCCCCTCTTCCTTCTCATCCACTCTCCCGTCTCCTCAGCGCTTATTTCCTGACCGTCGGAGCCAATCGGCTTCCGCTGATGCCTCCTCCGCCACCAATGCAGAGTGGCAATCTGTCACTGAGGCGCTGGAGGACGCCACCCTGCTGGCCACCTTCCGCACACCAGCGTAATGGCTTCTGGCAGCTCTAGAAAGATAAGTAATGGGACAGAAAAAGGGAGAGAGTAGAAGAAAGCGAGCAAGAGAAGGTTGGCAAGGGGTCAGTTAGTTTAGGAGCCACTCTCACTTAATAACTGGACCCCTTTTCCCTCCCCTCTCCTGCCCACTGGCTTTCCTTCATCCCCTCCACGCCACCCTGTTTTGGCGTGGTCGCTTCGCGCGATACTTCAGTGAATAAATGAGTCGTTTTAATCCGACTGACAAGCTGGCATTGCCCAGCCCTGCCCTCCATCTGTACTGGAGGCCAGCTCAGCGGCAGGCCTTGGGCAGCTCCGCGTGCCAATCCAACACACTCACAGCTTATCCTGGCTTCAGTTTCAGGGACAGAAGGGTTAGACTGCCGTGCGGCTGCTGCCCTCCACGCCAAAGAGCTATTTATATAAGAAAGGGATTAACTACCGCTATCTTTGATGGGCTGGAACAAAGGCTAAGAAAAAAGGGACTGGTTAATTATTCATTAATTACCAGTGTTCTGGTTGGGCTGAATATTTCTACTGGAGTTATGTTGCATGACGGGAACCAAGACGGCCTCCTGGTTTTGCTTGAAGAATGCATAAAGGTTTGAGAGATACATATCGATTAGCCTGCAATG
Organism: Dolichallabes microphthalmus; assembly: GCA_026413445.1. Lineage (NCBI taxonomy): Eukaryota > Metazoa > Chordata > Actinopteri > Siluriformes > Clariidae > Dolichallabes > Dolichallabes microphthalmus. The sequence goes on along the minus strand of JAOTQY010000018.1, from coordinate 4,930,646 downwards.
ATATTTATTTGTAGGTCATTCCATAAAATATATAATGAGCAAGTTCAGTTTCCAAAGTGTGTGAAAGAGTGTGTGAGTGAGTGTACAGTATGTGTGTGTGCCTTGCGATGGATTGGCACCCTGTCCACGGTGTTCCCCGCCTCCTGGGATAGGCTCCAGGCTCCCGCGACCCTGAATACAGGATAAAGCGGTATAGAAGATGACATAAGATGTGTATTTATCAGCATCAGCCTTCACTGCATACATGCTTGCTCACTTTGATTAAGGCCTCAGGCATCACACATGCACCTCCTGATGAGGAATCTGCTGTGTGTCTTTGAGCAAACACTCTGCTTAATTATTCTCCTTAATGAATGACTCATTAACGAACCTCCCATTCAGCTACAGTGCACTTTACACCTCAGCACATCGCCACATTTGTTATTCAATATGAAAACACTAACTGTAATCGCCAGTGTATGGACCCTAGATACCAAATCCCATAGAAATGTAGATAGATAGATAGACAGATAGATAGTAACAGTTTGAGAGACAGAGGGAAAAAAGCTTCATTGGATTCACCAAAAGAAGACCAGGGATCGCCTGAGTCTAAGCTCTTTTATCCAGCGTATATCTCAGCCTAACGTTGATGCCTGATTTGCTCTGCTTCCATCAGGGGTTAATTCTGCTCTGTCGTCCTTGGAACAGTGTAAGCATGCTGAAACATGGCATGGTGCTCTCTCTCGCATGGATCAGACACACAGCAAGTGAGGGAGAGGAAGAGATGGCAAACAGAGGCATTAAACCCTGTGCTCGTTTCCTCTCCACTCTCCATGGGTATCTGTGTTTGCTGGGCTCTGCCTGTTCCCTTGGCCTGGGTGGAAACTCTTAAAGCATGGCCCAGGAGCATTTGAGTGAGTTGCCCATTAAGCATTGTGTTCCTGGAGCGGTGTGTAAGAGAGGTGGAGAAGGATTCGACTACGTAGTTTTTTTTTGACTATTTTGGGGGGAGAATTTTTTTTTCATGTAAGCACACTGGCATAGTGGTTAGCATTGACGCCTTGCACCTCCAGGGTTAGTGTTCGATTCCCTTCTCATGTGCATGGAATTTGCATGTTCTCCCTGTGCCTGGTGGGTTTCCTCTGGGTACTCTGGATTAACCTCCCACAGTCTAAAGACAGATTAGGCTAAATGGTATTTCGAAATTCACTGTGATGTGTGAATGAGTAGGTGCATGTGTGTGACCTACAAAGTACTGGCACCATGTCCAGGGTGTACTCTGCCTTGTGCCCAAAGTGTTTGCCCTTGCGACCCTGTATACAGGATAAGCTATATAGAAGATAAAAATTTGATGTTCTTTTGACTTGTTACCTTTAACCGATGGTGAAATATTTCTATTATGACACAAGTTGTCTCTTCCATTTCTCACCCTACCCACAGGACACTAAATGGTTTAATAAAAAGGAACCACTTGTTTGATTATTTTGTGATGAACTAAATAAATAGGATGTATAAAGTAGGACGATCATTTAATGGAGCTCTTCAGATCCTACGAGCTGTTCCCTACAGATCATTTCTGTTTGATTGGCCCACAGCATCCACTAGGAACTCTTTCATCACTGATCCCTTTAACCGAACACACAGCATTTTACCATCTTTCAGTAAAAAAGGTAAGAAATGAAAGTGAATATGTAACTTTATTTTTTAGTGTGCGTAAGTTGCATAAGTGTTTTTTGTTCTTTTAAGGGCAACCCAACATCTCTCTCTCTCTGTCTCTCTCTCTCTCTCTCTCTTTACAACTAGCGTCAGTGCTAAGGGCTTGGATTAATAAATCTGTCCTCTCTCTTTGAAATGAAGTTACCAAAAATGTCTCTTTTAACACAGCGTCCAATCAAATCCCACAAAATGAAAAGAACATCATTTGATTATTTAGGTTAGCAGCTGGGTAGCTATATAAGCCAAAAAGCTAAATGAATCATTGAGGGCTTTTTTTTTTTTTTTTTTTTTAGTTAAGTAGGTTAATATGTGAAAATGGTGTATAATGTTTTATTCAGTGTCTGCGCAGGGATGGGATGGTTATACAGGGACAGGATGCGTCGTGTACGGCTATGGGAGGCAAGCTGAATCTTGTGTGCTCTGGGATGCTACACGCTGGTGATGCCAATTTCTAATACTGCTCTGGTATTAAACAAATGTCTTTTGTAAGTGTGCGATCATTATTATTCAGCAGAAATAAATACTTAAACATGGGAAGATTAGTGTTCATTTGTGTTACACCATTATTTTAGTGACAGGGAATTTATATAAAGCTTTAATTTTCTGGCTCAGCAGGTTAGATATAGATAGATATACAAAGTGACAGAGAGAGACATACAGGCAGAGAGAGAGAGAGAGAGTTCATAATCATGAATCACTCTAAGATTTATTTCCTGATCAAATTTGGATAAAATATGGCTTGAAGTTGCACATGTGAACCCAAGAGTTGGCCATGGAAGTTGGTAATTTAAATACAAAGGTTACTAAAATATTAAGCTGGGAAATTTGTATATGTTTTTTTCCTTGATTTTTTCCAACTCAAAGACATCAAAGTCAGTTTTAGTGCACAAAGCGAATCTGACTTAAGCACACAAATAAGCCAACTCTGAATATGCATAACCTTCCCTGCATACATATTGGCATACCATTTGTACTTAAAAAAAAAACCCACATTGATCACAAATTAAATGCCAGAATTGACAAACAAAGTTTGGGGGATTTTTCTGCAAAAGATGTGCTGCTCTCCTCCAGTGTATTTTTTGGAAGGTGATCCAGCTCGTTCTCCTGCCATCCAGGCCAGAAAGCTATCTCGGAAAGGCCGGGGCTGGCGCTGCTGCCCGTTGGCTGGCGCTGAAGCTGGAAGTCTGGCCAATGGACCGGGCTGTGGGTGCTGGGTTTGTGCTGATGAATTGCAGGCACGATGCGCAGAGGCAGCCGGCGAGCAGAGTCAGCGAGCAGCCGTCAGGCTTCATCAGCTCCTGCCTCTGTGAAGGGGGAAATCGCAGAGACAGCGCTGACAACTTAATTTAACACCGCACCAGAGTGAGACTGCACTCTGGATAATTGATAACAACACCACTGTGTATGTGGGTGTGCGTGCATGTGTGCACAGACAGACACACACACACACACACAGAGAAACTTACCAAATGCACATGGGACAGCATAGTAGATTAGGATGTAAGGAAATACTGTGCTGTACTTATGTGTAAACACTTCTGATTATTTATGCACTCAGTGTAAACACCGTACTGTACTTCAGATTGATAACAAATACATACGGAGTATTCGATATTATCATTTTTCAAATCATGCTTAATGTTCCATTCATTGTGTAAAAATGTGTCCAGTTGCAACCTTTGTCCAGATCCCGGGTAACAAAGATCATTATTAAAATATTACATTAATAAATATGCAACAGGTCAGAAGACAGGTTACACTACAGCTCTGCCAAAGGCTTGACTCTGATTGGTCAGAAGATAAATTAATTAAAATATAAATTTCTATAACAGCAGCATTTCATGGTGCGGTTTATACAAGGGTCATTCAAATCAAACCGGGACTTATGATGCATTATAATACAGCACAGTTATGAGAGTAAAAACTCCCTTTATTTAATCCTCTATATAATCCCCTGCTTCACTAATGCACTTATCCTAGTGTTTCACTATAGTGCTTGGATAAATGTTGAAAGTCGTCTCCTTACACCGGAGCCGTGGTCAGATTGCATGCTTTGTGTCTGAAACGCTGGCCTCCCAGGAACTCCCAAAAGTGGAATTTATTAGGAGTGTGGTCAGAACTGTGTGGGGACGTGGCAGTAACTCCCAGCTGAGTCCCTGTAATGTGCAAGTGGTGTTAGTGAATGATTTTCACGGATCAGGCATTCCACTCCATGAATGTTGACTGAAACATGTGCAGTGGGCAGAGCCACCTTGGCCGGGATCGTCATTCACGGATGTATGGCCTCCTTTAAAACATTTGCACCATTCAAATGAATTAACATTGTGTTATTTTAAAGAACAATAAGAAAAAAGCTAAATAAAACTTTTGGACTTGTTACTATTGAAAACATATTCACTTAGTGGAAATAAAAGTAACCCCATTATGTCACTGATTATTTTCAGAGAACAACACACCTCATTTGTGTTTTAGTTCTTATTTTAATAATGAAATTTATGCAAAGTTCTGAACAAAATTAGCTGTTATAACTATTCACATAACATGATCTCTAAAGTGCATGCACAACATCCAAAGTTAGACATAAACTTAGAGTATGGAAATATTAAGAATGTTTCTGTTACTTAAAATAAAAACAGACCTGCAGAAACCATGTTTTAGGAACATTTCTAACATTTAGAAATGTTTTCAGTGCAGAAAACAATGAGGACAGAAGTACGGAAACTATAGCTAATGGTAAAGTCTAGTCATGAAGTAAATAAAAGAATAGGACTTTAAACCTGATTGAATCAAATCCCTTCCTTTTCACATGTCATAAGATTCAGCAGATGATCTCTGAAGTGATTCCCCTGAAATGATATGATCAGAATCTGCGTTCGGTGACACTCGTGGTCCTGTATCTCACCCATCAGACGGCGCTGAGAAATAAATAAGAATCGGATGTGGCAAAGTCCTCCAGAGTGTCAGGAAGCCATAATCCCCTTTTAATTTCCTTTTGGAGTCTGCGCCAGGGTTCTGGATAATGCCCCCTGCCCGTGATGGCGTTGCGGCCGTGATGGCAGTGCAGAGGCCGGGTGCTTGGGTGGGTGTGTGGTTGTGTGTGTGTATGGGGGGGGGAGGGGGGGGTCTTTACTCAAATCCCGAGGAAGAGTATACAATAACCAGGCTAGGCCTTCACAGCCTTTACACGGCCTGCTTTCTGTTTGCCCAGCACTCCAAGGGGATTTTCTGTTACACACACACACACACACACTAAGAAGGTGAAACACACTTCCATTGCTACACTCATCCTCACCCACCCAAGGTAAAATTGCTCCATATAAAGCTATTTATATCTTAATTTATACAGGTTGGCTGGTGATGTATGGGTCAGCCAACCTCCGTCTCCCAATCCTCTTCAATCCCACAATGCCCAGAGTAATATCTCCTCTTGAACAGCAATTTATTTTCCTCCTGTAGTGGAGTTATTTAAAAGAAAAGGTCTCATCATTAAAATGTATGCTTTTGCAGCACAGCGAAAGCAAAGGGCAGCCGGCGAACGCAGCTTCGCATTATTGGAAGTAAGAGAGAGAAAAGGGGGAAAAAAAGGGAAATGGAGCACATCTTTGTAACATATTTGCCCATAGGGTGGGTTCAGACTAACAAAATGGAGAAGGTTAAAGTTATCCCATGAGATGAATGGATTTCTCTTGACATTTACTTGCAGTGAAGGTACAGTAAATCTCCAGCATGGCTTATTACTGTCACATTCAAGTCCGTGCACTCACAGATCACAATCGCAGATGTGTTTCTCCGCCCTCCTCCTTTCCAACACATTATCCATATATTGCATATGAGAGCAGAATGATTGCAGGGCTTTCTGTCATGTCCTGTCCTCGAAAAGAATGTGTCTCTGGCCACCTAAAGGGTTATTCCTGCGTGAGTCTGCCTTTTTTTTTTGATCCCTTCCACCAGCTGAAGTAATTAAAGGGTTATTAGTAAACAGATACTCATGCTCACTTACTTGTGCCAACTGTTTCATGCCATCTGCTGCCTGTGTGCTTGATTTTGACATTGAGAAAATCAGGGATCGGGAAGAACGGGCATGGTATCCCTTATGGGAAAAAAAATCGCATACATTTTACATGTGATAATACATTTTTCACTTTTAATGAGTCGTATGTGAATGCATGAAAAGCTGTTTTAATGTCAAATAAACACCCGGCATTGTGTGAACACAATTGGATCACGTGAGGAAAAACAAGAGTTATTTATGTGAGAGAATGACATGAAAGCTCATGTCATATGTGTGAAAATAATAAAAATGAATGCTGAAATTGCAACTAAAAATAAATGATCAGTATGTAAAGTTAATGAATCATGTACATAAATGATGTGTCAAAAATGAATGAATCATGTGGGGAAAAAAATCATATATGGAAATAAATAATGCTTGTAAGAATTATATGTGAAAGTAACAAAAGTTACCACTATGTAAAAAAAATCTGTCACTGTATGAAAATAATTATAAGAATTGGTAAGAATTCACATATGAAAATTAATCATGTTTTAAAATCCCATGTGACCATAAATGAGTCGTGTAATGATTCACTTAGAATTGAATCGTGAACAAATCAATCAAAATTAAAGAAATATGTTTAAAATCACATAAACACACACGCAAATCTAATTAAAACCACATTTTAAAAATAAATGACTAAAATCTTAAGTGTAAAAAAATTAAACATTTAGGAATCACATGTAGAAATTAAATGAATCAAATTAACATCACAAGTGATTCATATAGAAATCTCATGTCAAATATTTGAATCATGTAGAACTCAATAATGACAAATAATGAAATTAAATGAAATTGTGTACAAAAACGTACGTGAAAGAAATTACAAGTAGGAATCATATACAAATAAATTCATGATTTAAAAGAATCATATACAAAATAAATGAAAAATATATATATGAGAGAATTACACATTCACATCAGATTTAAGCGAATCACATCAGGGGAAATTAATCAAATTAAAAG
>JAOTQY010000018.1:4844790-4855199 GCA_026413445.1 Dolichallabes microphthalmus | reverse complement strand
AATACTTAGAAATATAATCTTTACAAATAATAATAATAATAATAATAATAAATGAATAAGTTATCAATAATGAAACCAATATGAAAACAACAGATGGGCATAAATTTATTAGCACAAATAAAAGTACAAGCAATTTATTATCCCATGGTTATCTAAACTTTGTATGGCTTATTATATTAAAACTCTCAAGGCGTCTGTAGCCAAGTCAAAGACCACACTTGTTTAGTCTGGAGCACGAGGTCAGACCAAACAACTCAATCCACAATAAATAAACACATTCTCTTTTAAGTGTGATGGAAGAACTGAATTGAATTTGCAATGATGATCACTTTCCATGGGCCTTTTTATGATATGTGAAGAACAAGGTTCAGATCTCACACTGTGTTTGGTCTGGTTGGAATTAAACTGCTCTTCAGCGCCCTCTGGTGGCAGGCACACTCCAAATAACATGAACACACTCAAATATTTTGGCTGATAGTTTTCAAAAGGCATTGCATACTGTTCGCTACATATGATGAAATGGGTGCATTTTATTTCTAAGTAAAGTGACACCACAATGCACACTACGCAGGATTGTATTGCCGCTAAACGCCCTTAGACATCTGCTCATGTATGTAAAAACAAACTATATGCGAACATACAGGAAGAAACAGGCTCTGCTAATTTAATAAACACGACAAATGCATGGATTTCTGCATTTGCAGAGACACTTTGTTGTTCTGAGTAACAGTATTCGAAAACATAACCTTATTAAACAGTCACTACAAGTCCTTGCTAATTCCTAATTTGAGATTTATCCGCCCTTCATATTGATTCACAAACATCTCAAATTATGATCAGGTTTTTTTTTTTTGTCAAAAGAAGCACTGTCAAATATTTCATGGATGTTTCCCACCTCAGATTACAAGAGTTACCCTTATTGCAACAAACGCATCGCTGAAATACAGTTTAATTATAATGCCTACTTTTAAAACACAGTTAAAAAATAAAAATAAAAAGTGCAATTAGAAATAAAAGCTTTTGACTACAGACAAGGCTTGGAGTGTACAAGTTGCCTTTTTACACTGGTCAGCTCAGTGGAAGTCTGCTCAATCAGTGGAAAAGGGCAACTTCCACTTCTACCCAATTAAGGCAAAGGGGTTTTAAAGGTCAGTAGGTGAGAGGTTCAAATCGCAAGGTCAGCCATGGCGCGCTCCAGAGGGTCGCTGCTCCAGTAGTCGTGGTCCCAGGCCAGGAACCAGCCGGTGAACGTGGGAGGCTCGGAGCCCTGCTTGACCTTCACAATAGGAGTACGGCGGTCTCGGTTGGCTGGATCCGTCTCGATGTAGCGTGCAGCTAGGACATTACAGATAAAAATGAGTTTTAATAATGCGCAACACATTCAGACATTTTCCCCTCTTCTTGTTAATAAGTGTAAGTGTACAGGGTCAAAAACAGAGCTGTTATCCAGTTCAAATAATTTTTTTTTTTTTTTTTAAACACGCATAACGATTTACTTTCCACACTGTTACATGAGTGAGAAATTTAATGAGCCTCACCTGAAGCCATCGCTTCAGTCTTTTCCTCCTCTTGTGCCTCATTACCGATCCATACAAACACCTGCAACACATCCAGAGCGAGTCAGAAACCCCAGAAGGCAGGGACGATTTAAATGGCTGCATGCTACTCGAAATTATCTTTAGAGAAAGTTCAAGGCAAATATTATGAAATAATTCAATGATTAAAAGTCTTCGGAGCAGGTCGTGTCTACAAGATCGATGTGAAAACTTGGAAATGTTGGTTTGAGCCACAGAGCTGAATGTTACCTGGTCCCAGGTATCCAGGATCATGACATCATCTGTAGCCAGGTCCTCCTGAGTCATCTCCCCAGGTACCTCCTCAATCTACAAAAGCAGAAAAACCTGCTGTTATTGGGTTTAAACAGTTCAACTAACAATGATTTCGATAACTAAATGAAGCGATTTCTTAAAATCTGACTACATAAAAGTAAAAAATGAATCCAATATTCACTGCACGTCACTAAACGTAAGGTTCAGACACGAAATTCATTTTTATTACCCATGTTTCTCCAAGACCAATCATTTTCATGTCATTTTGCAAACAACTGTAAAGCTAGTGTATTGTTTCTTAGTTTTCAACGCTTGGAATCGGGAAAGCGAGTCCACTCTTTTTGTGATTTCACTCTCACCAATGTTGATGTCATGTAACCATTATTTCTCACTGCTAATATGTATAAAAAAAAAAACACTTGACTTCCAACTGAATGAAAAAAGCGTCTCTGTGTCTTAAAGTGAAATTAGGTTCGTGAAAACACTCACGATGAAGCGCCCGGTTTTGTTGGAGCAGGCGAACAGTCTGGGTGGGTGGGTGTCCATTTTATCCTTAAGCCTGGTGGATGTGGAATACTCGCTCTTTCCTCCCAGAGCTGCCCAGAAGTCACCTGCACATGAATGAACAGGACAAATACTTATGCAAGAAGTTCATAATTATAATGCATTCCCGAAAAAATATATTAATTAATGATCCCTGTACATTATACGTAAAACTGTACAAAAAGTTTGGTGCACAAATAATTTACACTCACAGTATGTAAGGAATTAAAAAACTAGGAACATGTTCTTAAAGGAAAATAAATCAAAGTCATGGTGATGCGATGTCTGTCCTGTTACCTCCGTTGTCCTCCACTTCTACAATAATTACATACAGTGATGTCATACATCCCTGATCCTGATATCACCTACGTTAAACACAGCTTATGTTACACTACTGAGAACCCATTATATAACAGCCTCAGTTCTTACCACTCTCTCCGCCCTCTGCAATCTGAGAAGGAGAGACCCCGAGGATACCACACAGCTCCTGTGCGCCCTGTTTCTCCGGGTCACTGGCGCCAATGCCGACCCACATGGAGCTGCTCGATGGGGTCACCAGGACGAAGACATCGTTGGAGTTCAGGTTTGAGGAAACAGCATCAACCTGGAGAGAGGAATTCCAATATGCATGAAGTCACACTATTAAAGGGAACCTACTATGCAAAATGCACGGTCATTTTTAGTCAATTAAATACATCGAAATAAACAACAAAAAAAAAATTAGGAACATATTTAATTAAATTCAACATTCCCTATGTGTATTGGCCAAAATTAAATTTTGTGACCTTATGCAGGAATCGAACCAGGACCTTGGAGGTGCAAGGTGACAGTGCTAACCACTATACCACCATGCAGGCTTACTGAATACTGATGATGTCATCATGAATTAATGCTCCTAATTTTTTCTCTTATTTTATTCGTCAAAATGCATTTGAAAAACATCTTTCCTGTCTCTGTGTTCTGATTAGCTAGGAAAATTTATTATTTCCTCAAAGAGGCCTTCAGTGGCAGTTCATTTAAAGGAAGAGTGCATGAATCAAGCTGGAAAATAAACAGAAATATTTGAGAGACATCTAAGACTTGTTTAAAAAGGAACATATGCATTTTTTTTAGCACAGTATGGCCTTTTAGTAATGACTAAAGATTGGAGCTGGCTTGGCTGCTAAGCCAACTTTGGCCACCAGAGGGAGACATGATCAGTCTATATGATATAATGACTCAGCCTTTCCTCTGCACCAGGTTGTCTTGTTGACTGAGCCACTCTCTTGTGTTACTTCACCCCAGAAAGAACTTTTAAAAGTTCACTCTTTCCCTTCAGCCTCTTTGAGAAGACAATGCACTTGTTTGTTTCAGTTCTCCCTTGATTAATGTCTTCGGTTTCACCATGTGCTCTGCCCTTTAGCATGTTAGCTCCTGAATGGCAAGGTTGTTTAAAATCAAGGAGCCACAAACTCACAGAACTGTAAAATATGGATAAATGTACACTAACGAGTAATCTTTCTTAAACATTGATTCACTGATATACGATTTTTAAATTCCATAAATTAGACTGATGTTACAGTGTTAAAGGAATTCTCTCGCGCTCGTTAAATGATATTTTCTGAGTCACACTGACCTCTACAGCCCGGGTGCCTCCCGCAGAGCTGGCGCGCACTTGGAACAGGCGAGTCTGTGCGGGTTCGGATTGACCTCCATCCCTGGACGTGCCTCCCTTATACACCACCATGGGCTTTCCACCGAACAGACTCATGAGGTGTGCAGGCTCCTTACCCTGAACCACACGCACCTGAGAAACACACAATATATTATTGTATATATTGTAAATTTTAAAAAAAAAATGCTTAGGAACATGTATAAAGGTGGATCTAGGAAATGATCAGATTATGTTAAAAGTCTTCTGATAATCAGCTAGTTATCATACTAGCAGACTAGCTTACACGTCGCTCTTATTCAACAGTACAGATGACATCACCTGATATCAAGTTACAGTAGCTGACTTGGCGAGATAATCAGCAAAATAAATAAACGAACATGCTAAACTAGTTTTGATGTCCTCTCACTATAGGCTTTGGCTTCAATGCTAGTTTCTCCTTCTTTAAACCTCTTCAACCATCTTTGCACGTTGCTCATAAATGGCGTCATCTAAACAAACGGTATGTAGTGCAATGCGAGACCATCAACTGCACTCTTTTCTCCAAGAGTTGGGTTCAACAGTGGTCCAAATACATCGCTTGAGATGGAGACTATGTTGAGTAGTAACTTTTTTACTCTACCAAAATGTGCAATTTGAACCCAGTATATTGGTGGGGAAAAAAAAAAAAAAAAGGTAAATAAATTTCGCATTACTTTCAATACAGCCATCGTGCTTTTGTAAATCATCAGTGAGACAAAACAAAAAGCTGCATAAACATTATTTTATATATACTGTATATTTTCTCAAGCATAGCTGGAACAGTATTTTAATACTAGATTGGGGCATAAATCATCATCATCATCAAGTCCTGTTGTGACAGAGCTTAAGCTACTGTAATTTCCATGTTTTTTTTGCCTGCTTGCCACCAGGTGGCATCAGTGAGCCAATCAGATCAGATCTTGTTACTGTAGTGCCAACATTCAACTCTCAGCAGCCCTTTTTTTCCCCTCTGGTTGGCTGGCGGACAGCAAGCTGTCCAACGGCTGGAAAAAGCACTGCTTCATCAGGTTGCGGACAAAAAGAGCTCTTTTGCTTCCGCTCCCCCGAACACTGGGCCCGACTGTCTTCTTTCCACTCCACTCGGCCTGAATTATGCAGTTGTTTACTGTTCAGCCTGATTCCAGCCATATTTGGAAAGGAATTAAGTTCCTTAAATGTTCCTCCTGAGATTTGTGGTTCGGAGGCTGATATTTACACTCCAAAAAAAAAAAAAAAAACGTAGCTTTAGCCAGAATCCAGCATTTGACAGGACATTCCTGCACTTGGTTTAATCTGACATGCGAGAAATGCACACGTTCTGCACACGACAAACAGATGTGTGATTTGACTCTAATGTGACTTTTAGGACAGTGAATAGCAAGCGCCCTTTGTATACACACAAACACATGATGCATGGAAAGATATGAATTCAAGCAAAGAGATGATGGCAGATGAGATGTGTTGTGAAAGAATGTGAAAAGCAGAGGTGCCAAAATTGCTGGCAAGAAAATTCAAGCAGGAAAAGGGGAAAACTTCACCACAAAAACCCTCGAGTAAGCTGGCAGACAAAACGGCTCGGTGTTAAATTATAAATCATGTGGTGAACTGATTTAAGAACAACCGACTAAGTGTTAACTTACTACCAGTTTTTTTTTCCCCCTAAATAAAGACGATAGAAGTCTATGTACAATGGGAAACTGTTCAGGTCTGAATGATGTTGCTTGTTGAGTGGATTACAAATAATAACAATAACAATAATAATAATAATAATAAACTAATCTTTATTACTTTCTTTCCCAATCTGTTCATCACTTCCAGGTAAAATATAAAGACATCGTGCTGATCACATGATCACATTCTTTCTTGAACGCAACCTCTCATTACAGAGACGGGAATTATCTTCACAATGTGAAGTAGAGGATATAATACAGTTACGTGACCACATCATAAACATGCCCACGAAACAGGCTGCAGAATCCAGCTGTTGTCGCCACACCTGGAGCTCTATTCCTGCTATGTTTCAGTTCGCTTTCAAATTTGATAAGAATTCGAATATTACATGCAGTATCATATTGTGATCATAAAGTTTATTGTTCTCCAGTTGAATGTAGAAGAATCTGTTTTGATTTTTTATTTTCATTTTGCTAAGATGTGCAGCTTAATGATTACAGGCTCCTTTATTTATTTAAGTATTTGTTTGTTTGTTTTACAAACTAGGAATGTTAATGACTGATCATTAACTAGTTGCAAGTTAAAACTGGTTTATACCAGTTAAAAATATATTAACAGATAAATATTTGTTTTGCAGAACAGTTCTCCTTAGCTCCTACTGTATCTCTATTAACTTTCACACCAAAAGTCTTTGTATCTTTTAACATATAGGATACTGCTTTCAATTGCTTGTTTAAAAGTACAGGCAGTCCCCGACTTACGAAGGAGTTCCGTTCTGGAGGAACATTCGAAAGTCTGATTTGTTCTTAAGTCCGACAAAATCACACACGCACACATACAATATACCGGATTTTAGATATTTTATACATTCATTTACACACAGAAAATATTGTATATACAGTATTGGTAAATATTGGTATGCGGTGTACTGCAGTGTCTATTGTTTGTGTATAAAAAACCTGTGAGCCTCGTCTGGGATTGCTTTCCTTCGTATCTGCGGAAATTCGTAACTCGAATGTTCGTAAGTCGGGGAATGTCTGTATTTTGGCATAACGAATTTGTTAGGATTGTGCTGTTAAACTGTTTCAATTTAAATACATATAAAAAATGTGCTTCTTGTTACTATTAATCTTTAATCGATTATTGATTGTCAATATGGTCAGTTAAGAAAAATGTATGGAATTTGCAACCCTATCAAGAGTCTCACGCTGATTACCACTTTAGCTAATAAGGAAAGTTCTGTAGCTCTGTGAAAAAGTCAATATTAATTATCTGATGATTAATCGTGCAACGGCTAAGGAATCTTGCTTTATTCTTTCGAACCTCAGATAAAAGATCTTCTCGGAGATAGAGTTTCCCCTAAGCAGTGTGTCTCTAATTTATGCAACATCCTGAGGAAATTCTTGATTTAATCAAAGGAGAATGTTTGTGTCCATGGGTGTGTGTGTGTGTGTGTGTGTGTGTGTGTGTGTGTGTGTTTAAATAAAGAGAGGCATGCTGGTCAGAGACAGGGCTACCGGAGGAGTAATGATAGGAGCACCAGCTACCTAGAAACACAAGCAGCAACAAAAATAAAAATAAAGAATAAAAAATAAAAAAGATGGGGAAAGAAGGAATGAAGATGAAAACAAGCAAACAAAATGTCAGGACAAAACATTTGGCGTTAGGACACGCTCATTGCTTGGTGAAGATTCCGTTCCCGAAATATGACATGCCACAATACGCATGTACAGTACTGATAAAAAAGGCTTGAAATATTTCTATATTTAGCTTCCAGTTAGCCAGACCTTCTTGTATTTTTAATGTAGTCTTGTGGAATAGTTCTCCAGGCTTCTTAAAGGACTCTCATTTTCAGTCCCGTCCTACCTGAGCAGTTTCAGGGGGATGTTTCTTGTTTAAGTCATTTGAATCATTCAAGCATATTTAAAAAAAAACAAAACAAAACTCAGACTTATGACATGATGTCTTTTTATGAAAGAGGTTAAAAAAAAAAGATTTTATTTTAGACTAAGCACTAAAGTAAAGGTTAATCACTTACATGGACAGGTCCTCCTCCGTGCTCAACATCCAGCTGCGTGGCCAAGATGGCAGACGCTCCGATTTCATCCTGCGACGAGTCCGCTCCTTGCCTAGAGGAAAAAGTTTGGGCTTCATAAACAACCAAGTACTGTACTCAGGGTCTGCTGATAAAGCGAGCTGCTACACGTCATCGTCAGGCACCTCACAGTGCCAGATGCTTGGCTCTGAATAACATTAACACATTTTTAGGATGATTTTGGGAAACATTTCAGGGTTTTTTTGTTCCATATGCATCAGAACAGTGAGGCAGTTTCATAGCACGTGCTCATGACCTGTAGTGAACTCTTACCAAATGTAGATGATGTGTCCCTGCCTGCCACCATGTCTGTAGTTGTAAAGGATGATGTAACTGTCTCCGCCGTAGAACTGGCCATACATGGACGGGTCAACTGGAACCTTGTCCGAACCTTCGATACGCCAGATCTGTAAAACGACAACATGAGATGCTCTACTGTTGCCCCGAAGCAGTAAATGCGCAACAAATTCATATTTTAATCGTACCATATTAGCTCTCATCATTAATTAAACTTGTATGCATGTCTTGAGCTCGTACTTGTTTCTCGCCGCTGCCGTCGTCGATCATGCCGTGCTGCGCTGCCATGGCAGGCGACTCGTGCAGCGTGGCAGCATCGAATGGCACCTTCTCAATCTTGGCGACGTGGTTGGAAACGTATGCCATGCCCATGCCGTCTGTCTGGTCCACATCACGCCAGTTCTTGAAGAAGTGCTTGAACAGCGGAGTCTCGCCCATCTCAGGGAGGATCTGCACCTGAGTTTGCTTCGCGTAGCCCATCTGCTTAATGAAACCATCTGCTGCCTTCATGGCTGCCTTACGCTCCTCAACGTTGGCGTCCTTTCCTGTTTACATGTTAACCATGTCAAATTTGTGAACGTTATTCGTGTATATATATAAAAAGTTTCCCCTCTTCCTTGTTGAATTAAGTCCTGATTGGTTTTGAATTTGACCAGCATGATGTGAGCTTTTACATTTCCATACGGTTTTAACCATCACATTCAAATATGCAAAATACTAGAGAGGACTTTAGCTGTTAAACCTTTATGCTAAACTAGCGGTCACTTAGCTAAATAAGCTCATATGCTGTACTTCAACAAGTATAGCTAGTAGGTTTACTCCTTTTGGGTTTGCTTGTTCACCTTTCCAGAGAAAGATCTTGCCATCGGAGCCATGGTCCAGAATAAAGCAATCCTTGGACTCCAGAGCACTCTGGGTAAAAGGGTTCTCATCAGCCACCAAGGCCACAGCCATGGTCCCGCTAGCATCCGAAACCTGTGGATTAGATTAGAAGACCGTACTTTAGAATTACTGTAAATTGAGTGGGGTTTCTGGACTTCACCATTCCATCTGTTTGAATAGCCGAAGCACCTTGTAGAGTTTAGCCAGCTTCCTGTTGGACGCGTCTGCTTTGAGGTCATCATCGGCTCCTTCAGGCAGGTCAGGCTTCGCTCCTAGAACCTGGCAGAAGATACGGAAAAAAGATTCGATAGGAGTCCTACTGGAGTTCTACGTGAAGACGTCGCTGTTCGTTGAACATCGAGTCTGAACATGTTTTACTTCAGGTTGAATCTTTACCTCAAGTATCTTTTCTCGCTCCACACCTTCATCACACACGTAGACACTGGCTCTCCCGCTCCGCTCGTTGTCACGGATCGCCTTGGCGAGCTGAGTGGCCTTCAGCTTCTCGAAGCGATTGCTCTTGGATCCGCACCACTGGTAGATCTCCTGGATGACGCACAAATGATAGTAGCAGGTGAATCAATGATGTTCAACTGTAAAAAATCAACTACTACATTTACATATCGCATTACGCCTCTGAGAAACAAGTGCAAGTTAATGTAGAAACGTTAACAGGTTAGAACCAGCGGATTGACCCGCCTCCTTCATTTCTCTCCCTGCGATACTCACGTTCCCGAGGTCCAGGATGAAGCAGTCACCCTGGTTGAAGCTGTCCCAGCTAACCGGTACCTCTGTCGCCCTTACGACACGACGACCTTTGACCTGGAGCACACGCTGCATCACCACCTCGTTCGTGACGACGTGCTTAAACCCTGATGCGACGCCTCCTTTCTGAAAACGAGGAGAGAGAAGATTCAAGGATTAAAGTCGGGAGTCTGGTTTCAGTGACATCACTACCAACGCATCCTTGCCTGATGTCCTCATACTTGATGATTATGATGTAATCACAAATCATTAAAAAAAAAACAAAAAAAAAAAAAACAGTGACAGTATCTTAATGCTTTTATTATAAAGACACGATTGGATTGTCCATCCGACTATTCATCTGCTTTATTATTAGTTTACTTTAGAACGATATTAAAAATGGCACCCATGGTACTCCTCATTTCAAGAGTACAAAATGGACCACAAACCTCTTCAGCCCGAACAAGAATACAGAGACGCCCGTTCAGTTTATATATTAATTTTATTTTATTGCTGCATAACGTTGCTGAGCAACTGAAGCAACCACGGATCATAACACTCCCTCCAGAGGCTTGAACACTACAGTGGCCACTACTAGGCCATATCATACCTTTCACAGTAATACCGGTACAATGTTAGGCAATGATAAGAAAATGAAATATCGCGATAGAATATG
>JAOTQY010000018.1:4611112-4622540 GCA_026413445.1 Dolichallabes microphthalmus | reverse complement strand
CTAGGTGCATAAGACTTTAGCACAGTTACATTGATGTGTTATAAAGGAAACAAAGAAAATGTTGTAATTAAACACATTCAGCATCAAAGGTTTGTTGAGTAGAAGTAGATAGGAAATTGAGAATTTGAAAAAGAAGTTTCTTGAAAAATCTCACTTTACAGGGTTAGTGATATTTTAGTCTATGTGTACAATAATATAAATAATTAGACAGAAAAATGCATTATTCTTTTTGTTTTATTCAGCCTAAAAACACATAGTGCAGAAGTCTTCTGCATTGCACTCTATAACAGAAATAAGTCCTGAAATATAAAGTCAGGCTCCTAACCTGTGCTAGGTTTTCCACACCTGCGGATCTATAAGTCCCGCCCTCGTTTATAGAGTGGCTATAACGTTTTACTCGCTCTACCTGATTGGCGAAGTCTAAACTCGAAAGCAAAAGAACACGGGTTGCTTGGAATATAGGTGGGGAAAAAAACGCGCCAAGGCGCATGCGCATAGCGCATTCTTGTACCTCATCTCTGTTCTACCTAGAGGAGCGACCCCGCATCAGTCCCAGGCTGTAGTTCACCTGGAGCGGCGAGAAAAGTAACGTAACGAGCTTTTCCTTCATGTGATGCATGCTGGTGTGACGCGGTGAGGTGATACCACAGCGGCTGTTGGAGAAATACGCACTTCAGATTATGTATGGATATATATGCACGAGAGCGGAGTTAGCGCGCTACAAGCGACTAGCATTGTTTTCAACACAAAGACTCGCGACAGAGAATACACTTAGCCTTAACGCCGATTTCCACTTTATTGTAATGTATTAATGCACTGTTTTATGAAAGCATGTGTTTAAGTGCATGTATTGGAAGAAATACTTAACAGTTTAATTATTAACGGTTTGTTCGACATTGCAATGGACTACATTTGCTAGCATGCTAATGCTAAAGCACCTAAAAACCCGCCCGCCATGTTTTGATGGATGTTTGCTAACAAGCTCGCGCTAACTAGCTGTAACGCTTTTCGCGCGCGCGTAGCTACTTTTAACTATATATATATAATGTGTGTGTTTTAAAATAATTATAATATTAATAATTTCTTGATTTTTAGGTCGTAAGTGTTACGTCAAAATTACATATCCTATGTATACCCTTGCATGGCTAATCATGCTAATAATATACTCTTCCATTCTACACAAACGTCGTTTTTTTCGTGTAATAAAACTGTAAATAAAGTAAAGCTCATTAAAAAAAACTTAAGTCAGGAAGATTTCAAATTTTCTTGTTTGTAAGCTAAATGTAATCTGTGTAACTGTTATATGAAGTAACTTAGCTGGCTAATGCTATGATGTGCCGTTAGCGTTGCAGTTTATTTAGACTTAAATGCTGGTTTTATGTCAGTCTTGTGATGAGCTGTCGTTTTGCTTTTTCGGTTAAAGCTTTATTGTGGTGTGTGTGAGAGAGAGAGTATTGATAAAATATACAGGCTTGTAAGAGAAGTGGAGCTGGGGAGCTAATAAGGCTGGTGTGCTAGCCAGCGGGTTTACGCGGGAGGAGAACTTTCCTCCAGTCACAGCGTTAAAGTGCACCATTGACCGCAATCAGCGTAATTTATACCGCAGCGCTGCTCAAACCTGCGCACTGGTTGGTCAGTTTTATAACTGACAGGAGTTCCGTTTATATTTTAAATCACAAATTTGCACCATCGCGCGCATTCTAATACTTTGTTCTTGTTGCTAGGGTAACAGTGCACGCAGGAAGCTTGCTCGACTTATCTTAAGCCCTTACAGTGACATGCGGCCCTGGGGTCACTTCCTATTTTTTCTTTTGTTACTGGGGTCCAAGTGCTGTTTTATTTCTACTCTACATTGAGGAGGAGCGAGTTAGGAATTTTTTCTTAGAGGAGGATGCAAGAAAAGCACAGACATAGTCAGTCCAGGTGGCTACAAAGTCGCAGATGTAAAGAAAATAGGAATTGTTCTCCCGGACACTGTGGATTTATAGTGCGCGTGGGCATGATTTTTCTAGCCACATTTAATCCGACAACACAACTTGGCAACAGTTTTACGCCGCATGCCCTCCCTGACACAACCGTCCTATTTTATCTGTTCTTGGGATACTCTGCACTGCATCCAGTGGCTGAGGTTTGTGCATTTGGTGGAAACAACTCAGTCTTCCGCATGGCAGGCAAGAAACTTACCACTGAGCCACCAATGCCCACAGATTCTGCCACGTGTTGGGAAGAAAAAAATAATAAAAATGCCTGATTTGGTGCTGTGGTCATTTTTAGGTTTGTATCATTTACAGTGGAACCTTGGCATACAGATTTATTTTGGAGACGAGTTCTTAAGACAAAAATTTGTTTTGCGTTACACACTTTTCCATAAGAAGTAATGTGAATGCTGATAATCTGTTCCTGCCACCCAAAAAAATTACCAGGCAACATCATGAGTTGACTCTTTCAAAACAGCTTTTGGTAACTTAAATTTTTTTTAAATCATTTCGCTTGGCTTTCCAACCACGCAAACAAGTTTTGAACCGCTCCCAGATCTACATGCAACTTGGTCGGCGTTCGGTTTGTCCGTTCATACGCCGATGCAAATTTCTTGCAAAATTTCACTCCTTAAAACCAAAATTTGTAAAGAAGGGCATTCATACAGTATGCCGAGGTTCCACTTTATTTATACAAGTAATGAGCAAGTTTATCAAGGTCAGGAAAGTCTCCAGGTTGTAGTTATTACTTATTTGTATGCTGTTGCATAAGTGACAACAGGAACTAAAATTATAAATCAAGTCTAGTGACTCTCGAAAGGTTTTTAGATACATTCTTCAAACTGTGACCATAAGTGTAAAACCATACATGTATAGCCACATAACCCATGCTCTTTTTATTCCTTTTTTTTTCAGCCCCTCAGAGATTACGAGGCCAGGTCCTGCAATGGGATGTAGTCTCTGTCGGATGAGCGAAACCAAGAAACAAACCCAGAGCGAGCGTCTGTCGAAACCTGTACAGTAGCATCAGATTTGCGCAGAGCCGGCAAGCCGTTGAAAGCAGCAGCTCTGCCACCGAAATGTCGGATGTCACTTCACCAGCTCCAGAACCACCTCAAATCGTCAACCCTCTGCCTCCAGAGGTGACGAACACCACTAGACCCGGCCGCAAGACCAATCAGTTGCAGTACATGCAGAATGTCGTCGTCAAGACTCTGTGGAAGCATCAGTTTGCATGGCCGTTCTACCAGCCAGTCGATGCCATCAAGCTCGGATTGCCGGTGAGTCTAGCTAGTAGCAATGTGTTTAATATGGGAAATACCGTACATACTGCGTTATTTAATCTTCATATTATATACAATTGCAGTGCGTAACAAATGAGATAAATAGCTTTGATGTCTGAAATGTGGACAGTTAGCTAAGTGCGCGATTATAGTACGTTGTGATCTCTGATTATTTCTCATATGTATTATATATTTTAATGTTTTATTCTGCATTTTTGAGCATAATGAAAACAGTCTTGTTTGTTTTTGTTTCCCCCCCCCCTCATTAGGACTATCACAAGATAATCAAGAATCCGATGGACATGGGCACCATCAAGAAAAGGCTGGAGAACGTGTACTACTGGACTGCCGGCGAATGTATGCAAGACTTCAATACAATGTTTACCAACTGTTACATCTACAACAAGGTGAGCAGTAGGAGGTAGATGCATCACATCGTGAGCTGTATAGTGGTATACTCAAGACATTGTGTGTGCTAATGTGTTTCCATCACAGTCACAGATGTTTAGTGTTTTTGAAAAAAGTGACTTGTTCTATGACGTTTTCATTTGACCATTCGAAGCACATGGTGTGATCCACCACCTTAGATCTGGGTCTCTACAAAGTACAATCAGGAGCTAAGTCAGCTCAGGTTACAATAGTGGGTGTGTGACTGTCTTATTTTGAGTGAAATCTGTTTTAGTATTAGAAAATCTAATCTTTTTACTTCCTCTCTGGTGTTTAGCCAACAGACGACATCGTCTTAATGGCACAAGCGTTGGAGAAGATCTTCCTGCAGAAGGTTGCTCTGATGCCCCAAGAGGAAGTTGAGTTGCTTCCTCCTGCCCCTAAAGCGAAAGGTCGCAAACCTGGACCAGGTACGTAAATGTAGGATTTTGGAACAGCGTTAATGCTGCTGTGGTGCACAATTTATGAAACTTTCTTTTATCGATTTAATTGCAGGTCAGCAGGAGGAAACCGTGACTTCTGGCTCACCGACTTCCCCGTTCCCAGACGCCACGTCGCCGAGCTCTCAGCTGCCGGTCATCTCTCCTCCTGTGCCGGCTATCACGCCCAGCACACCCCCTGTACAGAACACACCCACCACTCCCGTCATGCCTGGCATGCCACCCTCACAACCCTTCGGCAAGGTGAGTCCCAGGACCAAGAGCTGAAACTTTCATCTTTTTTCTATGTGTCTATGAAGGTATCTTACATCACTGTTTTTTTTTTTATTATTATTAAAAAATTTTTTTGTTTTCCTGTTTCTATTCTGTCTGATTTCCCAGAAGAAAGGGGTCAAGAGGAAAGCAGACACCACCACACCCACTACCTCTGCCATCACGGCCAGCAGAAGCGAATCGCCAACACCTCTCTCCGAGAGCAAGCAGGCCAAAGTGGCGTTACGGAGAGAGAGCACCGGGCGACCCATCAAACCACCCAAGAAGGACTTGGACGACGGAGAAGCGGGTCAACCCGGGAGCAAACGAGGCCGGCTCACAGAGCACCTCAAACACTGCAGCACCATCCTGAAAGAAATGCTTTCAAAAAAGCATGCGGCGTACGCCTGGCCGTTTTACAAACCCGTCGATGCTGAAGCACTCGAACTGCACGACTATCATGACATCATCAAAAGTCCTATGGACTTAAGTACAGTCAAAGTATGTGGTGTTGGAACTTATAAGCCACAAATCTGGATAGAATCTCTATTCCAAGATAATATTTGCATCTTTCTGGTCCTGAAAGTTTGATCTTAAGAGATGTGAAGTTAAACCATAACCCGATTGTGTTTTAAATTTGTTGCAGAAAAAGATGGACGGTCGGGAGTACCCAGACGCACAGAGCTTCGCCACCGATGTGCGATTAATGTTCTCAAATTGTTATAAGTACAACCCGCCTGACCATGAGGTCGTCGCCATGGCACGAAAACTACAGGTTTGCAACGTAACCTTAAAGTAATTACTAATGCAAAGTTGTTAGGAGGGGAAAAAAACCCCCAAAAGTAATCAACCCAACCATGTGTGCATGTCTGAACAGGACATGTTTGAGATGCGTTTCGCTAAAATGCCAGACGAGCTGGCGGAGGTGAACGTGGCGGGCACAGCCCCTGGAGCGGGCGTGGTCAGTAAAAGCACGGCGAGCAGCGAGAGCAGCGGTGACTCCTCTAGCTCGGACAGCTCCGACTCCGAGGAGGAGAGGGCCACGCGCCTCGCCGAGCTGCAGGAACAGGTGGGTGCGGAACAGGTGGGTTTCACAACAAGGTTCTGACATCTAAACTTTTACAGGCCCTACCAGGGTCCACAATTTTTTTTTATTTTTAATTTTTTGTGTGTTGTAAAATGTAGATGTAGTAGTAACATGTATTTGTGGTGTTTTTAATTTCATTTAGCTTTAGAGTGTTCTGTAGAATCATACCATCCATTACACACACACAAACACACACACACATATACATACATGCAGGAATTATATGCATTGTGTCTGTGATCATGGGGCAAGCCAGATGTATGAAAAAATGAAATATTTTATGAGCTAGTAGAGTCAATAACACTCCTCCCAAGTAGGTAATTTACTTAAAGGGAAAGAAATATATTCTTGTTTTATTTAATCCACCATTAGTCAAAAGAAAATTGCAATTGCTTTGGAGGAAAAGGTTAAACTCCATAGCTGGATGACTCGGGTTGACAGTGGCTATCTAGTTGGAGAAAGCTTTGACTTTATAGAATGTTACCCAGCAGGTTATAACACTGTTTTATGCTGTTTTAGTTAGTCTAGTCATTAGAAGGCAGTGTTATGGTCTAGGGTTGCTTCAGTTGGTCAGGTCTAGGCTCAATTTTTCTTTTTTTTTTTTCCTGGTGAGACTCATCCCGTGGGAGCATGGTGTAAAATTTTTGCACATGACATGGCCACCACTTTGCATGAGTGCATTAATGTACACCCCCCCTTCTGCCAGGCAGTGTATGATACACCCCAATACTGATCTGTATTCAGCCATACTTAATAACTTTCGGATGGAGCAGGATCAGGCAGAGTAGTCAGGCAAGTCAAACCTCATCCTGTCCCTCTTTACAAACTCCCTCTGCTTCTTCAGTGCAGCCACATTCAGAGCATTTACCTTCCTCCCCACATACCACAGCCCCGCTCAGCTCAGTCCTGAGAAAGAAAGAACAGGATTGCACTCTGCATACAGAGATGAGAGGGCAGGCAGGACATCCACTCCAGTTTTCTGGAATATTTACTTCACTTTCCACAGCAGCTTCCTGAAGTTGAGGCAACGCTGCTGCTGAGCGAGATTACTCGGTTAACGTTGTGTTATCAGCAAGCTCAATTTGACTGCTGATTCATTTGTTTAAATGTTTTTTTTTTTTTTTACTTTAGTTAAAACAGGTTCTAAGTTTGTATTTGACGTTCATGAATGCTTTTGTGTACTGCTATGTTTAATGAAATATGAAGTTTGTTCAAGTGTTTGCAATCCAGTGCAAATCAATTGCAAAGTTTACATCCTGTCAAAAGCATGTGAAGTCCCCCCCCCCCCCTTCAGTAATTTAAATAAAACACTCCAGATGTGGAATTGCATGGGCTGTTATTTTGTAACAGTGCACCCCTCCCCTTAAAAAAAACATCTATATACAACTGTGACAGCAGAAAACAAAACACATCTGTAATTCAAATGTTATCCATAAATTACTAACAAACAAAAAAAAAAAAAACAAGTTTTTCTTGAAAGGTGATGCTGTTTTGTCTCTTTATTTCGCTCTGACTTTCAAAGAGAATTGAATGTCTTTGGGGTGGAACCACATATGGGTGTGATGCTCTCAAATCGTTGCCCATATAATATCCTAAAGTGCTGCCATAAAGAACCCAATTGCACAACAGTGTCTTTGTGTCCTGCAAAATTGCATTTCCCATATTCAGGTGCTTCACATTGACAATTCCTTTTTCTTTGATTTTACATAGTTATGTGGAAAACAAGACATAGATTTTGGGACAAAGATGTGTTTTTTGGTCTTTTTGGCCTCTGTTACACCACTACCTTGAGTTGGAAATGAAGCACACAAGATCAAGTCATGACTTTCAGCTTTAATTCAAGGACTTTGACAAAAGAAAAAGGAATTAACTATTCAGGAATCACAGGTGCTCACACATAGCAGAACAAACTTTAATACCTGGAATCAAATGCTTTGTACAGAGTTAATAATCATCCTTGTTCGAAAATGTAATAACCTTGATCCAACGTACAGGTGTATGGTTTAATCAGTTATACCATAGTGTACATTTCTATAATTGTATAATGTAACAGCAGTAGAAATCTGATGCTGATTATATCATATTACTGTATTAATATTAATACACTTGTTGGCTTTTATGAGATGAAAGATGACCGCATATGTTCCATACATCCTGTGCTTAGCTGAGACAGTGTGGTTGACTGTTAGAGAGATGAATTAGTGTCAAGTATCCTGCATATGCGAGTAAAATTTAGGAAATGCACGGGCAGGATATCTTCGCGTTCCCCGGATTAATGGGCTTGGCTTTAAAAGCAGACATACTTTCACTTGCTCTTATTTTTTCTGGATGAGGAAAGCAAGCCAGTGAGTCTAAAACATCTTGCAGAAAAAATTGTAACTGTTACTGTTCTAGAACCGCGTAGTGTTGTTTGGTATGAGAGTACTCGGGTAATCTGTTTTTTCTTTTCTTTTTGTAAAATAAATAATAAATGTTGAGTGTTTTCTAATCCTGTTATAACACCCTTATCAATCGGTAGCTCATTTTATGAGGTGCTGATGTGAATTTATTTGTCCTGTGTATTTGTAAAAGTATGTAAGAAAATGCATGCATCCGGTACATACTATCTATTGGCGTATTTAAATGACTGTGATCCTAGTTTATGACAGAAATCATGTATTTTGATTTTTATTTTTCATTGGCAGATCACTGATTCCCCCTCTCCCTGCCTCTATCCCCAGCTGAAAGCCGTCCACGAGCAGCTAGCTGCTCTCTCACAGGCTCCTGTCACCAAACCAAAGAAGAAGAAAGAGAAGAAGGATAAGGACAAGAAAAAGAAAGACAACAAGCAGCTCAACAAAGGCAAGCTCGAGGAGGATAAGAAGGCTAAGGCGGGGCAGCCTGCGAGACCGACCCAGCAGAAAAAGGCGCCCGCCAGGAAAGCCAACAGCACGGTCCCTGGCAACAGGTTTGAGCTCCTCTGTTTTTAGATGATATCATGAACATGTATATATTTTTTTTATTCTCCTCTTTTATAGAGATTTCTGTTGTATTGCAAGTTTGAACCGTTTCTCTAATCCGAGTCCACTTTTATCAGGCAAGCTAAGAAGGGAGCCAGAGGAGGACTAGGGTACGAGTCGGAGGACGAAGACGCGGCCCTTCCCATGACGTACGACGAGAAGCGGCAGCTGAGTCTGGACATCAACCGGCTGCCCGGCGAGAAGCTGGGCCGAGTGGTGCACATCATCCAGTCCCGGGAGCCTTCTCTGCGAGACTCCAACCCCGATGAGATCGAGATCGATTTCGAGACCCTCAAACCCTCCACCCTGCGCGAGCTCGAGCGATACGTCAAAACCTGTTTACAGAAGAAACAAAGGAGACCTTTACGTAAGTTTCTGAACCGATGCTTTAAATATATATTTTTAAAAATGTTTTAAAATTGGGGGATCAGGGTGGAACAGCGGCGCAAACCTAATAACAGCATGAAAAGTCCCTGGCCTGGTTCCAGTTTACACTCCAGCTCACTTCCCCAGCTCTCCCTTCCTCCCTCTCGCATGTCCATGATAAATGGTTAGACAAGTCTGGCAGAAATAAGATGTTGAGTACAAGAGCTGCTATTATATAGAAACACATTCCAGCTGCATGCATTTCTTCAAAACTGCAGCACTCACGTGCGCAGGCTTGGGTCAGCAGGGGGTGCTACTGGAGAGCATAAATGAGGAATTACTTAGACTGATGTCAGCAAATAATCAGGTTCTGTTGATGATTTTTCCCCCCATTATTTTCTTCTTCTCTTTTTTTTTTCTTTCTTTTTTTTTTTTTACTACAAATAACCAGTAGTGCCTGTTTGAGGCACATTAGAGTAAAAAAAAAATTAATCAGCACTACTGAGTAATTGTTGAATAATTATTAACTTATAAAAGCTTAAAACTGTGATCTATAGTATTGCATTTAAGAGCACCTCAGAGTTGATATGGCAAGACTTGAGTTATGATTCTTAGTAATTGTTGACAATTGACTTTTTTTTTTTTCTTTCTTCTTCTCCCATGTGTCTTCATCAGTATTTATTTTTTTTTATTTTCTTTACTACTATTCTAAGATTCATTCAGAAACCCCTTTTGTAAGTAAGTGTACCACAGAAAAGCAAAGCGTTCTTGTCAGTACCGTCTTCTAACACCCCCCTCCCCCTTGTGTTCCTGTAGAGAAAGGTGGCGCCGGCCCAGGTTCGGGTCCCTCCCGGCTCAGCGGCAGCAGCAGCTCTTCAGACTCGGGCAGCAGCAGCTCCAGCGGCTCTACTTCAGACAGCAGTGACTCCGACTGATCCCCCCCCCCTTTTTTTCCCCCCACTTTTAATTTCTTCTACTTTTTTAATGTCATATGCAGTCGTGATTGTTTCTCCAAGACTTTTTTTTATAAGCGAGAGAGAGAAAAAAAATGGAAATGCGTCATGTCTGAACTTGATTTTTTCCCCCCCTTTTTCTAAAAAATACCAGTATAAAAAAAAAAAATTACAAAAAAAGGTAAATTAAGCGACTATTTCCACCAATTGTGTAAGGGTGTTTTAGATCAGTTAAGCTATAAGGAAAAACTATTTTCTGGAGTGTTTTGTGTGGAAAGAAAGGAAACCGAACCTTCACAAACTCACGATTTAAAAAATCTGCTCCTCTTTAATGTGCAGGCTGTGTATTTATTTTTTAATTTTTCCTTGATTTTCTTTACAGCATAATTTTCCCCCATATTTGTGCCATCAATAGATTAATTTAGTTTTTTTTAACATTCAGAAATATCTACATTTTCTATATCCAAGTCCTTCATCATTCAAGATGCACAAAGTAATTTCTCAGTTAAACACCTAAACTATTGTGTTTTTGCCACCGACTACAAGATGACGGTGTGTGTGTTTGGGGGGTGGAGTTATCAAACACTCGACCTATTGAGGTGCTAGTCTTCCTTCCTCCTAAACCACAAATGTTCCTCAGCCCTGATTTTAGTGACAGCTCTGTCTCTTCACATCTTAATGTTTTTCCAACAGAAATCCATGTACTTCAAACACTTAAATGCTGATAAATAATAAATAACCCTTTAGGAAGTTTAGTGTCTTTTGGAATGATCGTGGAATCGCAGAGTCTTCCTCCAGTCATGCTCAAACAACATTGATCTCTGAATGTAAGGCAAAAAGCAGGTGTTGCATTACATGTGTACATTTGTTATATGAATAAATGCTTGTTTATTGCCCAGCTATTTTTGCTCCCACCTCATCCTATAGCTCCATATGCTGCATGTTTTGTAAGAAAGCAGTTTGTAATGTTCCCTTTTTTATATACATATATACCGATCAGCCATAATATTAAACACCATGCAGGACTTCTATGGGGGTGGGGGGACTGTGGGTCTGGCACCAGGACATTAGCAGCGGATCCTTTGGGTGCTGTGGGTTGCAGGGTCGAGCCTCCGTGGAGCAGACTTGTGTTTCCTTGGCCGTGGGTGCTCGAGTCAGATTGGGATCTGGGGAATTTAGTGGCCGTGTTTCGAACCTTGGCCTCTTGGTGGCCTGGGTTCACTGGGTGTTCTGGTGCCTTTCCAGCATTGGCTTTATTTTGGAGAGCTTTGGTGCCCGCTGGCATGGGTGAGCCTTGGGTGCACATGCCAACATGTTACTGATGTATAATTGGTGATGAATGTTGTCCTGACAGTGGTGTTAATGTTCTGGCTGGTCATATATTTTAATATTTTAAACTTCCCGTTCATTTTTTTAAATAAGTTTATGATTATTGTTTATCCCTGCATTTACAGTGTAAATCCCTGCATTTACACCTTAAAGATGCAACTTGCCTTAATATTTTTGTTTTTTTTGACCAGGCCAAACTCATTAGACTTTAACTCTTATTAAAGCACTACTTTAGACAGTAACTCCTTTTGATTTGTGTTGTCTAATTTGGCTTTTTTTTTTTTTTTTTTTTTTAC
>JAOTQY010000018.1:4590621-4605401 GCA_026413445.1 Dolichallabes microphthalmus | reverse complement strand
TATAGTTTTGAAATCCCCAGTATTGTTGTAGAATGTAGAAAATAAATCACTAAACAAAAACAAAAAAAAGAAATTTGCAAGTGTTCTAAAACTTTTGAACGGTAGTGTATATATACACACACACATACAGTATACACACATTTACATACACAGGCATACTCAGACACACAACAAAACCCAAACATACCAAACATATTACAATATTGATATAATGATAGTGAAGCATGGTGGAGGTGGTGGTAGTATAATAATAATAATAATAATAATAGTTGTTGTTGTTTATCTTCCTTTACCAGCTGCTTCCATTAGGGGTCACCACAGCAGATCTAGACATTTCGAGTTTGCTACAGATTTTACGCCTGATGCCCTTCTCGATTCTGAATCCCATTTTTAATAATAATAATAATAATAATAATAATAATACAGTCACCACCATGCTGCCTCTTTTGGGCCCTAGAGTAAGGCACCTTAACCCTCAACCGCTCAGTTGTATAATCAGGTAAAATGTAAGTCCCTCTGGAAACAGTGTGTCTGCCAATGCTGTAATAATAATAATAATTATAATAATATGGGCGGAGTTAAATGTGGTGGGCGGAGTCATTCGTACTGTAACAGTTTTCCAATTTGGATTTCTCAGCACTGGAACATTATTATTATTATAAAAGAAAACGACCACAAAAAAAAAAACAATAAACTAGTGCGCCTTTAAGTAAGGGTGTTCGTGTTTTTAATAGTATGTTTATTTTGGGCGGGAAAAAAATCATAATTAAAAAGCCAACAACTTCGCTCGAGAACCTGGACGAGGTGAGCGCGCGAGCACGCACGCACGCGCTCGCGGAGCCCAGCTGTTCTGATTGCGTTCTTTCCCCGCATGCGGGCGCGCGCGCGCTCTCTCTCTCTCACTCGCACACTTCCACGCTTTCTCCCCTTTTTTTTCTTTCTGCTCTCTCTCTCTCTCACACACACACACACTCCCTCTCTCTGTCTCACTCGGTGTGAGCTCGCGGACGTGTGTGTGTGTGTGTGTGCGCGCGCGCGCGGCTCGGAAGAGCGGGAGTCAGAGAGGAAACACGAAACAGCGTTACAGCGCGCGAGAGCAGGAATGAAGGAAATAAAGGAATAAAAAGCGGAAAGTGAAGGAAAAGTGGATTAAAAACGGACGCGAAGGTGGTGAATATCTGCTCGGTGACACGCCACGGAGTACTGTGTGTGTGTGTTTCCCCACCGTTCCTTGCTGTGAGTGATTGAAAAGGACCGAGGAGTTTTTCTCTGGTTTCCCCCGCAGACGGATGTGTGTGTGAGGTCGGTGTGTGTCTGGGGCGGAGAGCCGCTGAACTCAGCCCGGGGTGAATATAACTGAGACCCGGGAACTCACCCCCGGTGTGAACACAACTGCGGTAAAGAGAAGGAAAACTGGCGAGTGAAGTCCTCTGGACAGGCTGGAGAGAGCTGAGTGTGTCTCTGTGTTAAGTTGTTTCCGTGTGAGACTCCACACACACACACACACACTGTAACTAACACACCATGATCTCTTGTTTTCCTTCTTGCTTGGACATGCAGTGATTAAACCCCAGTGTGTGTGTGTGTGGTGTGTGTTCCAGTAACTGTCTTCATGTGAACACACAGTGTATAAACTCTGCAGAGCTGTTTTTATTAATTTATTATAATAATAATTATTATTATTTTCATTTTTCTTTTGTGCTGGATGTTCTGATGAGGAAGAAAAGGAAACTCCACTGATTTAAGAATCTTCCTGATCTGATACTCGGGCCATGGGTTTGGAGTCCTCGTCCTGAGCGGAACTTCCTCAGGAACAGATTTCCACACACCATGACGATGAAAGCCGTCTGAGTTCCTTGTCCTATGGACGATCATACAGAACCGTAGCTCGGATTGTGTGACATTTCGGACATTTTTTTTTTTTTTAATTTTTAATTTTTTTTGGACACGCTCCGTTCGTCGTCGTCGTCTTCTTTTTCTTCTTCACGCTGTCACTATGGAGGAGTGGAGACAATGTGCACGGTGGCTCATCGACTGCAAGGTCTTGCCCCCGAATCACCGGGTGGTTTGGCCCTCGGCTGTCGTCTTCGACCTGGCCCAGGCGCTCCGAGACGGCGTGCTCTTGTGCCAAATGCTGCACAATCTGTCACCCGGATCGGTAGACCTGAAGCAGATCAACTTCAGGCCTCAGATGTCGCAGGTAGGTGCTCATCGTCAGCATTGAGATCTTAAGACGAGAATAATAACTGGGCTGAGTAGTTTTGTGGTTATGCGAGTTGATGAACCGCTCAGAACCGAGCAACGATCCCTGGGGGACACCTCCAGCTAAATGGTTGTACACCTGCATGCAGAAAATGCCTTTTAGACCATTTTAACGTAAATGGTGCATTCGACTGAAGGATGGCACTCGCAATTTCTGATTGCAAACTTGTGGGTTCAGAAAGTGATGTCAAATCAGCAAAGTGCTAGGTTTAGATCAGTCGACCTGCAAGCATATTCGTTTGAACCTGCATCCAAATCTGGCGTAGAAATCAGAAAGACTTAAATTCCCAGCTCTGGCCGTTTTCATTCCAGTAAAGACAAAAAGAATCGGAAAACTTTTTACGCCAGATCCCGTGGTAGTATTATCCATCAATATAGATACAACGTATTAGAGATGGGTGGTAAAGAATTGATTCAGTGATGTATCTTGATTCTTTTGTGTTGCAGTTCATGTATCGGCAAAATATAGATTGTATTACGTTTGCATTTGCGGCGGTAAAATGTTGCAGTTCCTCTCAAATCCTACAGGCGATGCTCTGTAAACTATTCACACATCGGCAGGCAGCGCAGCATCCTGCGTGGTCCAGGTAGGAGCGAATTATATGCAGAGTTTGTTTTGAGTTGTGAGAAAATCTCTGAAAAGAAATGTAACATTGAATCATGTTGTAATACAGATCAATTCAGTACCTGGGTATCGTGATAATATCGTATCGTAACTGAGTCCTACTCACTGTTCATGCATCCATGATCTATGCTGCATGCGCCCATGTGCATTTGCTGCATGAGTGGCAGCGAATTGCTGAGTACATGCACACACGCGCACACACTCGCAGCAACCAGGCATACTTAATGAGCTATTTGAAAACGCAAGTCAACTGGAGGACCAGGTAGAAACCAAGCAAGTCTGGGGAAAACATGCAAACTCCACGCACGCAGAGCAGATGCGAGAGTTGAACCATCAACCGTGAAGGTGTGAAGCGACAGCTCTAGCTAAGCCAACGTTCTATTCAGTGCTATATTTGTTGGTAGATTAGCTCGGTATTTTATGAGCCGCAGGGGCACCAGAGATCTCGTCTACTTCCTCACACTCACTCATGCACTTACACCCAGTGAAGTTATTTAGGGTAGATGGAGAACGATGGAGTACATGATTTTGGACCTTGAAAACATGGTGATAAGACCAATGCAAATTCTTTATGCATATCGAGTGGATTTAACTAATTTGCATCAAATCTCTGTTTAAAATTTTGCGTTATTGTTTTGTTGCCTGCTAGTTTGAATGTAGGGTTAATTAAACCACAAGAACACACAGATCTGATGCTGTGTTTCGAAACCTTGGCCTGTTTTAGTGGATCAGAACCAGTGGTAAAATTCTCAACATCGAGTTCATTACTCTGTGTATTATGGCAAGATAAAAAAAAAGTGTATGTAGGTGAAGTACAGTGGTGTAGTGGTTCGATTCCCGGCCGGGTTCGATTCCCGTATCTGTGTGCGTGGAGTTTGCATGTCTCCCGGTGCCTGGTGGGTTTCTTCAGTGTACTCCGGTTTCCTCCCACAGTCCATAGACATGCAGAATGGTTAACTGGCGTTCCCCAATTGCCTGAGGTATGTGAGTGTGCCCTGCGATGGATTTAGGACCCCTAATACCCCCCGCCTCCCTCGCCCCGACCCCCACACATGACCCTGAATACAGGATAAAGCGGTATAGACGATGAGAGATGATGTCGGTGAAATGCAGCATGTGAGATTTCTTCTGAAGAGAAAAATCTCTGTGCGTGTTTTTGGGGTGGGGTGGGGCCCTAGTGGAAGGCGGATGCTCAGGAAGCTTGGCTTTATCAACGTAAAATCAGATCAGGAAAAAAAAACCCAGCAGTTTGTGGAATGCGCAGTCGATGCCAGAGATCTCTGTGAGGCAATGCTGGAAAGGGGACTGAATACTATTGAGTTTCTCATATTTTTCCACGGAACAGTTGCAATGCAAGTTCAGGCGCACGGGAGAGAGAAAAGGGGATCATTGTTTCTGTGCCGCGTTTACCTGGTGGAAATTCGGGAGCGCTTTGTGGACTTGGAGAAAAAAATTTAAATAAAAACAAAAATCACCTCAGGTTTTCATACCAGATATGAGGTAGCATGTTTAACAAGGTTAAAGTTGAAGATGATTCCTGTATTGTGTATATAGGTTCGTGTTTATACTGTGTTCAGGTGTTTGATATCGGCCATAAAAACATCAAAGGCTTACTTTTAAATCTTCGTCTCAAAAATGTGACCTGACGAGATGAACAGGAGTTTCTCTCTCTCTCTCTCTCTCTCTCTCTCTCTCTCTCTCTTTCTCTCTCTCAGCGAGACACATTGGATGTCGATGTGAGCACAAATGTCAAACACAAATGAAGAATTTGGCTGTGGGCATGATTCTTGCATGGTTGGAATTCTTTAAAAATTTTAAGAGGAAACTTCAGGTATTAAGGAACGTAGCTGCACTTATGGGAAATTAACCCTAAAGCATTTACTGTGAGGTGAGCTTTAAGAAGAAAATAAGCAACAAATCGTACCCGAGTAGGTTTTTCTTTTTTTTCCTCTTATACCACAGGATTACATTTTATTAGTTGTTAAAGACTTTTCAAAGACAAAAAAACAAAAAATGTAGAGTTAAAGTTGTGGAATGGCAACACAAACCAGTTGTCGCTTACAGTATGTGAGGTAGTGGATACTATCAAGAGTCGTTTCCTTGTTCCTTTTATTTTTTTCCTTGAAGCTTAAAGTTGATTAGAAATTAATTGTTTGCCAAGAAGCTTAAAATAAATTTTCTGTATTGGAAAAATGTACAAATGATTGACACCCGAGACGCGTTCCATTAACTCTACGTCTTCACTCATCTCCATCTCTGCGTGCATTCTTTGTTTGATCAAACAAATTTATGAATCTGTTTCATTATTAAACTAAGATTATGCAGAACCTCCGCCATATAAAACCCCTGTATGTAAAAAAAAAAAAGAAAAAATGTTAACTTATTAAAAATTTTACTTTATTAAAAAAAAATCTTTCGAGGTTTGTTTTAGAGCTGGAACATCTGTCAGTAGAAAAGGGAAACGTGTTTACGGCTTAAAAACGCACAGCTGAGCCCTGTAATCCAGCCACGCCCGCGTCCTCCCTGTTCTCCTGTGACGGTCTGGGAGGGGAAAAAAGGCCGCGACTGGAAAACAGAATCAGCGGTGTGATTTATGAGCCCAAAAGGTCACTGCATGCTTTGATAACACAGCGGTGAGTTTTTTACGGCTGCTATTAAATCACAGTGCGGTGATTACACGGCTGCTTCGAGTAGGAAGTTCACCGGCGCTGGAGTCGCTCTGTCGTTCTCCGTGTCCGTCACCTGCTCACCCGGATCGATGGGCGTAGGCCCTTTTTCATTCTGATGATCTGATTTATGTATTTATTGCATCCGTCTGATCGACGACTAGGCGTTAACGAGAGAGTGCCGCGTT
This sequence comes from Dolichallabes microphthalmus, assembly GCA_026413445.1. NCBI lineage: Eukaryota > Metazoa > Chordata > Actinopteri > Siluriformes > Clariidae > Dolichallabes > Dolichallabes microphthalmus. The sequence goes on along the minus strand of JAOTQY010000018.1, from coordinate 4,599,660 downwards.
AAGCCAAAACTCATCATCTTAAGAGGTATAGGCTCATTTTACAGGAAGGTCAGGCGAAGGTGGATTACCGTTAACTGGCATCGCCGTAATGAATCCCGATGCTTTTATTCATTTATTTATTAAAAAAAAACATTTAATGTGCATTTAATGCACTTTAAATCGTACGTCGCATTGACTTGAAGTTACGAAAAGAAAACATTACATTGGAGACTCCTTTTAGACGTCTCAAATAATAATCATTCTCTGTCAACTCTTATACAATTTGCTGTGAATTAACTGTTACTGTAAAAACAATGTAATAGTGCAAGTGTATTGTTAGTTATGATCTGTAATTTGCCTTGAAGTGTGACGATCATCAGAGCTGCTTTTTAAAAAACAACAACTTTCTTTTAATTATAATTAATTACTACCCGACTAATTAGAATCAGGTTGTATAATTAGATTCCTCTGCAATATTGTGCAAAAATGTATGAGTTTTACACATTTATTTTTTTTTTGTATTCGATTCATGTGTCTTACTGTATGAGTGGAAAAAGTGCAAGTTTAAAAAAAAAAAAAAAAAAAGTTACAGAAACACATTTGTCTCTTAAAGAAGTAATGTTGAATATTATATAAGGGGGAGTCGAAGATAATCCTAACCCCCTGGCTTATGGTTTTATTAAAATTTATTTCTCGAAAAGACGAATACATAATTTTTGGATATGATCTCCTTGTTTTCCAATAATTTGTGCAAACCATGAACGCACCGCTGTCTTCACGTCTTCGTCAGAAGTGAATCTTCATCTTCGTAGGATGGGGTGCTTTTAGGGAACCAAACAGGTAATGGTCTGATAGAGCGAGATCAGGACTATAGGGAGGACGCTTTCACACCTCAAAACCAAGTTTTTGCAGAGTGTCGACGTTGTGGGCAGAAATGTGCATCGTCACGTGAGATCACGACGCCCTAGTCCAAAGTTTAGTCTTCAGCTCCTCAATAAGCGTCTCACTGTAACGAGCACTGTTGATTGCCGCACCCTTTTCCTGATGACGTTCCAATACTTCTGGCCCTCGAGAATCCCAGAAAACTGTTGAAAGCATTGATGAATTTTCCACCAGACGGCTGCTTTTGAACTTTTTCTCATTAAGGATGTTTCCGTTCCATTCTCTATTGTTTACTCTCAGACTCGTAGTGATGAATACGTGTCTCGTCACCAGTTATGATTCTCTTTAAGAAACTTTAACTTTCCTTAGAATAATGTAAAGCAAATTTTGTTTTCTGATATCCAAATGATTTGAGTTGTTTCAGGACCGGGTGCACCCTCAGACCACCAAAAAAAATATAAATCACTGCACGCTGCAGTTACAAATAAACTGGAAAAAAAACAGTAGCTAGTGCAACAAAAAGCCTCCTTGTGGAGGCTACAAGACACCAGAACAGCTCTATATTATATTCCATGTCTAGCTCTGTATTATATTCGATTAATTTCTTTTGTTATTTTAGAAATATTTGACATAAAGACCGCCAGTGTAGCGCACTACATCTATAACTACAGCTACAGAAGACGAGCGATCCGCTGAAGCAGTGTCGGTGTCAGGCACCGCCAGACTCTGCTCTCGTAACACAGCGTCTCATTTAGACCGTCGTCAATGTGTGGCGATAATAAAGACAGGACGTCGCTGCAGCTCACATCGAGAGGGGAATTACACAAGCGCTGTGCTGTAGATGTCAATCACACAGAGGTGTTGGTTCTTCTTCTCTTTGCTCTAATGAGCGCTCAGGTTTTCAACTTCCAGGAGGATTCGCTTGCTAGAACCTTGTTAGAACATCTTATTTATTTTTTCCCCCGACCATTTAAGATTTAAGAGCAGGTTTTTTTTTTTTTTTCTTTTTTTTTTCTTTTCAGACCAGGATATGACTGGTCTGAAAAAGAAGCTGCGGCGTTCATTCATTGTGCTGAGAAATGATCAGCAGACATTTACTGGAACAGTCTCTTAGAAAGTGAAACTATGTGATGAGGGAAAAAAAATAAAAATAAACCACCCCCCACAATGTTGCACATTAAATTCTGGCTTTCGCTCGCTCGCTGTTCGATATGCGTTGTGTTTTTGCGTATGCAAGATGGCCACTGTGTGCATCCTGTTTTTGGTTTAGGTTAGTTTTAAACTAAGTGAACTAATTGATAAAAAAAATTATCCTGTAGCCTGAGTAATTAAAATCTAGTGCTTGGATACCATCAAGGGTTGACTACCTGTTTCACGTCTAAAACGCCAGCCTCCCAGGAACTCCTTTAATGACCCAAACGTGTGGAGATGGCATGGAGCGAGGTCAGGACTGTATGGTGGATGTGGCAATAACTCACAGCCGAGTTCCTGTAATGTGCAAGTGGTGTTGGTGATGGACACGTCTTTCCTGTGAGTTTGTGCCAAGTTATGTCTTTTTTTTTTTTTTTCTCTTTTCTTTCAAGCATGAGGTGTCCCGGAACGTTCACAGGAATGACTGCAGTGGGCTCCGAGCCACCTCAGCCGGGTTCGTCATTCACGGATGTACCGCCTCCTTTAAAACGTTCAAAGGTTTCATTGTGGCTACGAGTCTCATCACCATACTGCGCTTGAAGTCTTCTGTAAATGACAGTCGCTTTTACGCCTTCATTCATCAGAGATTTCATTACAAGTCCCGGGTTGACTTTACATTGACCAGAAAATGAAGAGTGCAGAGTGTGTGTGTGTGTGTGTGTGGTCTTATCTCATTACACAGAGATGTGAGGAAATTCTTGAATGAGGTAACCATGCGTCTCTTACAAATATAGAGATTAGGACGGGGCGGGGGGGGCATCCTAATCAGCAAAACCTAACCCGGAAAAAAAAAAAACTTTGTAAGATAAGATTCTGCTGTTCAGTATGTATTTTATATATATATATTTTTTTAACAATCCTTGCTTTGTATCCTTGAGAGTGTTTGTACACAAGCTGGTCCCGGTGCCGTGCTGCTGCAGACGCTCCCGATGGATCTCCATCTCAAGCAGATTTGACTGAGCGTGAAAGTTTTGGAGTCTTCGTTCTCTGTTTTGTTGATGTTTTGCCTCCAGTAAGCAGTGGAAAGGCAGTAGTGAATGCCTGTGGCATGATTCATGCAGCAGCTGTGTGTGTGTGTGTGTGTGTGTTTGATACCTGTGTTTAGAGACTCCATCTAGCACTGGGAACTGATCTTTTCTTTCTTTTACTCCCCCAGTCTCTGCAGGGCTTCTGGAAGCGCGCACACACACACGCGCACACACACACACACACACACACACACACACACACACGCCCTTCTCCTTCCTCTTTCACTACAGCTAATTTGCCGCGTTTAGCCCGACCTTTTTTGCGTTCCACCAGACCCACGGGGCGCACACAGGAAGCCTGTTTGTTTAGCATAATGCATTCGTTTTTATTTTTACAGCCTTCTACGGTCGCGAGACTGATGTCTTCATAACGCTCGCAATAATCCGCGCGACGAAAAGAGGTTTTATTTCACAGGCCGTCCCTGTTTTCTGATTTATCTGCCTTATCGAGTTTCTTCCCCGCTGAATCGACTCTGCTGACATCTCTCCCTCAGGCTCCATTCCTCCATATTCCACCGCCGTTACTCGGTTTGCTGAATAATGCAGCGCGCTTTACAGGATTTTATACCCGACATTCTGCCGACATGACAAAATCTTCAAGCAACAGTTACAGGCGTGGATGAGTTTTCGTGGATGGCTGTGAACACAAAAATCCTAAGATGGCGAGTGATGGATTTGAGCGTTTAATACAAGCAAAGGCCATGAGATAAGTGGAAAGCAACTAATTAGTCTATTGTTCGCAAACATTTCCACCTTTTCCCACGACTTCTCTCGATCGACTTCCAGGAACGCAGGAATTCTTAAGCGTATGCTAACATGCAGAATATTTATTTAAGTGTTTTATTCCAGAGCATTTTACCAACCAGACACATCAGTTAAATAAAACTTTATTTTTTTTCTTCTTAACTTTTTTGGACGGATAGATTGTTTATTGCTCCCGAAGGGTATTTCATAATTTAGTAGTGTCCAATTACCACAGATCAAGACGACAACGACCAACGAGGGAGGTTGAAGGCTATCACAGGCCTGTGTGAGATCCCCCCCCCATTTTCTCCTTAATTTAGTCGTGTTCAATTCCTCCCCGTCACTAGGGGGCTCCCCACATTAAGGCTACTACTGCCACTCAATCGGAAGGGCCGAAGACCATCACGTGTTTCATCCGAACTACGTGACACTAGCCGATCGCATCTTTTCGAACTGCTCGCTCACGTAACACACTCGGAGGACAGCGCTATCCGCTCCTTCCGCTTGCGCGAGCTCACAGACGCCCCTGATTGGCTGTAGAGCCGTGATTAATGTGGGAGCACCAAGTACCTCTCATCCCTCCCCTCTGAGAGAGCTCGGCCTATCAGCTCTCTCTAGGCCTCCGGCTGCGAGAGGTTACAGCATCACCCGGGAATCGAACTTGCGATCTTAGGATGATAGCGCAAGCACTTTACCACTGCGCCATTCGGAAGCGTCGTAACACACTTCTGTCCGGTGTTTTCAGTTTGCGTGAGCTCACAGATGCCCATGATTGTCCAGTGTCACTGTGGTATATGTGAGAGTGCAGGTGTGCCACCCCTTCCCCCGGCCAATCTGCTCTCTAGACTCCTGGCTAATGATGGCTGCAGGATCACCTGGGAATCGAACTCGCGGTCTCTGAAACACTATATACTGCTGCACCTCTCGGGAGCCTGCTGTCACTATTAAACGTAGATTTATTTTTGTTTATTTGATGGTTTATGATGCAAAAGCATTTAATCGATCGTTCTCGAGTATTTCTTCCGATCACGTCTTCCATGAAGTTGACGTTCCAGCACTGCGCTTTCAGGTTTTAATAAAGTGTCCGGCAGATCTTATCCCACTTCATGAATCCAGTCATTTAGTTGTTTTCTTTGCTTCATGGACCCATCTGAAATGATGATTTAAAAAAAAAAACAACAACAATGTTGTTTATTTATATATTGTCAGGCCGTGTATAATAAATATGACAATGTTTGTTTATCTTATTCTACACATTTTCAGTCCAGCGTGTGTATATAAATTAAAAAAAGGTGCTGCTCCAAACCTAATTCCATTCTTCACAGGATTTAATCAAGTGCTTTTCTTTCCTCTCTTTGTCAGCCACATTTAATACTGATCCTACGTATCCAAGATGTAATATCCGCTATCAGATGACATTATTTATAAAAAATTTGTTTGGGGTTTTTGATTAAATCTGTTTAATTTAAGCAACCAAATAGGACCAATAATAAAAAGAACTCTGATGAATCTACTAAGATGGTATTAGTGTATTGTGTTCATCACCACCAATTAATAATAATAATAATAATAATAATAATAAGGAACGTAAAGACGTATAGATATACCCGAGTATAAGCGAGTCATGACCTCATCTGACAGGATGTAATACATCCAGCCGTGACTTACACTAGTTTGTGTTGTGATAATGGGATTCCACCGAGTCTCCAGGGATCTCGAGGATGTTTTTCATCGCCTGTATACTAAAACCAGACCTGATCTGTGATCTCACATCATTGGCTCTGGATCTGTTGTGTGTTTTTGTCACTAAACACAATATGACTTGTGATGAAAGACCACTGTATAGTTCCTAAATGGTGAGTGTTCCTAAATGTTCCTAAATGATTCCGCTTCTTAAAAGCGCTTCTTCTTTTAAAGCCCCGTCTCTGTATCCTGTCAGGTTCAGCCTGAATCTCAGAGTAACTCTTTCTCGTTACCAGTGTGCTGAGTACAGAGTAATCCAGATGCAGCCTCCTCACGTAATTTAATCTCGCTGGTCGGGCTGCTCCCGATCTTTGACCTGTGGCAGCTGGGTGTAAAGGATTTCATTTACAGTCCTCGTTAGGACGACTTCCTGGGCCGTCCGGTCACGTCACGGCCGGGGAAAGTTAATATGATTTAGAAGAGGAGGAAACCAGTGGCTACTCAGCGTTTTGTGTAGAGACACTGTGTGTGTGTGTGTGTGTGTGAGAGAGAGATAGAGTGAGGGAGGACACTGATTAGAGAATGGTTACAGAGGCTGCTGTTGTTTAAGGTTAGCCATGCAATCCAGGGTATCAGTGATCCTGCTGAAAAAAAACCCAAAAAAACAATTTAAACTTAAGATGCTTTATGTTTGTCTTTTTTTTTTTTGTCGAAGATTCAAACACGGACATTGTCAGGATGGCTACATAATGTCATCCCTCACAGGGCTTCGATTGCTCGCTTCCTCAGTCGATTTTCCATAGTTTTGTATAAATGCACATCACAATGGTGGCCAAACTGAAATACATTAGTAACCACTTTTTTGGACTTAACACAGGGCCGGGCAGCACATCGGAGAGAGCTAGCTAACATGTTTTGAATTAATCTACCGATCAGTCGGAATAGAAAGCTGCAGTGATTCAGCGAGTCAATAAGAATAGAAAGCTGTCATAATCCGGCGACTCAGTTGGAACAGAAAAAACAAACAAATGTTCCCTGTGACCCGGAGACTCAGTCGGAATAAAAAGACGTCATGAGCCGGTTGGAATAGAAATCCGTTATGAATAAAAAGCCGCTGGGATTGGGCGAGCTAGTTGGAATAGAAAGCAGTCGTGGCGCTGCGAGTCAGTCCAAATGAAAATGCGTTGTGATTGGGCGAGTGAGTTGCAACTGGTGTGATTCAGCGGGTCAGACAGGCTAGAAAGACGCTGTGATGCGGCGAGTCAGTTGGAATAGAAAGGCATCGTGGCACGGTGAGTCAGCTGGAATAGAAAGCCGTCGTGGTGCGCCAAGACAGTCAGAATAGAAAGCCATCTTGGCACGGTGAGTCAGCCGGAATAGAAAGCCCCAATGACGCAGCAGGTCAGCTGGAATAGAAAGCCGTCGTGGCGTGCCGAGTCGGTCGGAATAGAAAGCCATCGTGGCGTGCCGAGTCGGTCGGAATAGAAAGCCGCCGTGGTGCACCGAGTCAGGTTTGACTCTTTATATCACTCTTGATATCACTGTGCACTTCAGAGTCTCATAACATCGTATAATATTTAAAAATATGTATTTTTCTGATCACTTGAACGACCCTACTTGCGTAATGACATCGTTTAACCTCTCGTCTTTCAGGAACAGTTTATCATTCAGCGCTCGAAGCCGCATCAGATTCAGCTCAGCAGGTAGAAACCGCCCGTTTCGCAGATGATCGTTTATGGTGTTTATGTGCGGCCGAGGCATTTCACATTCTCCATGTACAATTGCAATAGTTGCTGGTGATGGTTCTGGAAATTAGAGAGCTGAACAGCTTCGTTCTGTCTCTCCTTTACTCGCGGCAGCCGAAACCCCCTCAGGTGCCCGATATTACCATATTTTTTATTAGTCGTGCTCACGCGCATTACGATCTTGTTCGCGATGAGATGCTTTCGCAGCAGGACGTTCAGAGGCAGCTTCTGTCTTAAGTGACATCCTATTAGGAAAAAACGGAGGACGAACCCATTTGTTGAGCCGACGCTCGTAAAAATCCAAGCTGCGAGAGTTTTGTTCGAAGGATATTAAGACGCAGATGAGCGGGGGAATAAGACATGACTTCTTTTTTTTTTTTCTTCCCCTTTCTTTTTTTCTTTCTTTTATTTTTAAAGAGCGGAGGAGTAAGCAGCAAACAGATGGCCCGGACATGTTCATTTCAGCTTCAGGGCTTTGTGCTGTAAATTTTATCCAGCATGGTGTAAAGCGTTTGGCTCGCACTAGTGCGTATATGTGGGTGCACTCGAGTCGTGGATTAATGAGAGCTTCTGCGCGAGGTGGAGATGAAGATAAAATCAGGAGAAGCAAACAGTTCTCCTGGCGGTTCCTAACCACAGCAAGCTCTCACCCTGCTCGAGATAAGCTTCTTAATATTTTCTCGCTATCTCCACACACGAGATATGATTGTCTCCTCCCCCCCTTTATAAACGGGACGAGATTCGCCACATTGCGGAATTTCCGAGCAGCGCCGGCCGATATCCCGTTACTGAGTAGTATTGATCGAATCTCCTAATTGGCTAGGGAAAGGAAGAGGACGCAGGTAGGGTTGCAGCATTAGAGACAAAAGTCGTGCAAAATCCCCCAACAGCTTATTGATTCTGCGAGGTTGGAGGATGTGCCAGTTAATCATGCAAACTAGATGAAATAGCATGTCATGCACAGCTGTGAAAGAGGGAGGGGCCGTTTCCTCTCCATCCCTCCTGCTTCCATGTGTACACTTCCCCCAGATTTGTAGTAGGCTTAAAATAAAGAGATTAACAGATTATTTTTTTTTAAATAAGCAGCCGCGAGGTTTGTGTATATAGTGTTCTTACATTTAAGGTGTCTATAAGCAGCGTGTTACTCACATCGCATTAGGTAACAGTCAAAGAATTACAGGTCAGGGCCATTAAATCCTCACTTCCTGTTTGCTGAGACATTTTGCAAGTGTTCTAATGCGTTATACTTTCCATAGTAGCAGCTTATGTACTATTGGCACGGGATTAATATTATTTGGGGATGCTGTGTGATTTTAGAAATACTTCTTTAAAAAACAAAACAAACGTGACGTGAATCTATTCGCTGAATTGCGCACCATTTTCAAAAGGCGTCCTGAAAGGGGTCATGCGTCGTCCTCGTCAGTGCCACGTTCCATATGGAAATACAGTATGATTTCCATCGCACTTCTCACTCTGCGTGTGTATTTGTGTGACAGTAGGCAAATGTGTACAGGTCACCAGATCCAGGAGATGCAAACCAGCCACTACAGCAAGACATTTGTGTGTGTGTGTGTGTATAGAATATTTTTATCTCTGGTAAACCCTGGGCTTCACCCGCCCTCACAGGGGAAAAAAAATGTTGGGATGTAAAATATATGGAAAATTTTGAAAGACATTTTGTGTCTTTCAAAGTTTTTTCAGTGTTTTCCTTATACAGTGGTGTGAAAAACTATTTGCCCCCCTCCTGATTTCTTATTCTTGTGCATGTTTGTCACACAAAATGTTTC
>JAOTQY010000018.1:4382643-4401769 GCA_026413445.1 Dolichallabes microphthalmus | reverse complement strand
ACGGGAATCGAGCCTGGCCGGGAATCGAACCCGGACCCTGGAGGTGCAAGACGACAGTGCTAACCACTACACCACCGCGCCGCCCCTCAGTATTTATAATCGTTATTCATAGAGTAGCGCAGGATTCGTGGAATTAAGTCGCGGGTCACCGTCTGATAGCTGGATTATATGGATTATTATTATGGAGATTTATGGTTTAGGACGCAAATACTTTTGAAGAAACTATGGAATGCCATTCAATATACAGTATACGAGTGGAAAATGATCCGCTGTAGGATTTATTTTAATTCACTTTTACATACTTTTTCGACATAATCTCTTTGCTTACAGTACAATGCACTTTGTAATTCACATCTTTCATATTCACTCATTAAAATGTTTTTTTTTTTTTGCATCATCACGCAAGATCACGACACACTTGGATAGCGAGTTGAAATTTAGGATCAGAGCGTCTCACTGTTAATTGTCAAAAAGCGACCAGACTGATAAACATACACACACACACACACACACACACACACACACACACACACACACACACACACACATATACAGTACAATCACTCAGATAAACTGAACTATCTCAAAACATTGGGACCGAACTGATGAACAAACACACTGATCAACATCCATCTACCGGTTGTTCATACCAACCTGTAACTGCTCTTTTACACAACATTTATTACTTATTATTTGTACAAAACTCTTTTTTTTTATATCTTCGCTGCTACTTATAAAGACCGTCCACTGTTTCTCCTCCCACTACCTCATTACCTCATCACCACCAAGTATTGAAATGTGTCGTGTTGGCACATGTCGCTCTTGTTTGCGCGTGCACTTTATGTCTCTTTTGTTTAGGACTTGGATAGTTTTCTGTAAATATCAATCTGTCTCGTCTCAGCTAATTAGTTTAGCTAGTAAGTTTTATTACACTAACTCATGTTGTTTGTAGCACCTTGGTCCTGGAGGACCGTTGTTTCGTCTCGCTGTGTACTAAACTGTAAATGGTTGAAATGACAATTAAAGCCGACTTGAACTTGACAGTAGACTTGGAAAAAAAAAAAAGCGCTAATATGACGCTGGAGCTGACAGAAGTTTTTAATATAAATGGAGTGCGGATCTTTTTTCTTTACCCCCCATCGTATCAATATGGCACTAATCGAACCATCGAACCATCATCATATAAATCATCATATTAGCCTTTTCATTTTTATTGTTTTTAAATTGCATTACATTTAAGAGCAAGAAAGTCTTCGTCTTTAAGCGTGGTTGTCTAGACAGGGGTAGCTCAGTGGTTAAGGCATTGGACTGCGGTTCAGAAGGTCCCAGGTTCAAATCCCACGACCACCAAGTTGCCACTGTTGGGCCCTTGAGCAAGGCCCTTAACCCTCAACTGCTCAGACGTATAATGAGATAAAAAATGTAAGTCGCTCTGGATAAGAGCGCCTGCTAAATGTAGACAAGGTTATCATGCTGAAAGTTCTTTAGTACTGATCTATACCTGCATATTTTATGACTACTGTATATACTGTAATCCCACTGTGGTTCCTTCTTGCATCTGTATACACTTCGGGATTCTTCCTCATGTTTTCCCATGGAAGATCTCCAGATTTCTCTAAAACCATAATGCGACAATGTCTACTATACAAATCGAACACGATCTAAGACTTGCACTGCATTACACCTCTAACAAAGACTGGGTGACTGTACTGCACTTAATGCAGCGCTCCACATTTCACCGAACGACACTTCAATCAATACAACTTACTTTCATTAACTCCGGTCTAGAACACTATGCCTACAAAATACTTCCTTTTAATTATTTAGGTTTGTTGATGTAGGGGTGAGACAGCGGACAGACGACCTCTGTCTACTCCCGTCTTCACTACACTAGGGCCCTCTGCTGGTGAACGCAGGTCGTCTGAGGAGCTACACGGCCCAGAATAATGAGACGCCGGCGTGCATAGTGAGCTTTGTCAAAATGACATCGTAATTATAATCATTACTCACCCAGGGGTCTCTCTTTGACAGACTGGGAATGGCTAACTGATTTGTCAAATCATTGTCTTGACAAGCTAATTATGTTTTTTTTTTATAACAACTGTAGGAGTTAAACGCGTTTAATTTCACGCTTGCTGTTTCTGAGGTAGAGATAACAGAGCTTGGAAAAGCTATGGAACGGTTCTTGCAGTTCTATCCATGACCCCGACTCGGACGTATTTCGAACTGTACTTTACTGTATACCACTTTCCAAATGGCTGAAAGATAATCATTACTATTCTACATGAGCAAATGTTTTGAGAATGACACGAATATTGATTATGAAGATGAGATGAATTGTAAAGTCGCTCTTTGCCATGAAAAATAACGTAATCCTCCCAAAAGCCCCGCTGCGTTTCAGTCGTGCCACAAAAGGACGAGCTCATGGCATCATGTGTGCCCGTGGTTTTCCCGTTAACACAGGTGAGAGTGTTGATGAGGACAAGGCTGGAGACATCACTCCGTCATGCTGATTGAGTTAGAATAACAGCCTGGAAGCTTTAAAAAGGGGGTGGTACTTGAAATCATAGTTTTCCCTCGGTTAATCATGGTTACCTGCAAGGAAACATGTGCAGTCATCACTGCTTTGCATGAAAATGGATTCCCAGGCAGGGATACTCCTGCTAGAAAGAGTGTCTACCTGAATCAACCATTTATCAGATCATCCAGAACTTCAAGGCGAGATTTCCTTCAAGTGCAGGAAGCACCAGGACCGTCTCCTAAAGTTGATTCAGCTGCAGGATCGGGGATTAGCAGCAGCAGGAATATGTGAGTGCATGTGAAGCACAGTAAGGCCAAGACTTTTGGAGGATGGCCTGATGTCAAGAAGGGCAGCAAAGCAGCCACTTCTCTCCAGGAAAAACTTCATGAGCTCAGACTGATATCATGTAAAAGGTATAAGGATTGGACTGAGGACTGTTGAAAAGTAAATTTCTCTAATGAAAATTCCTGGTTCCGATTGTTTGGGGCATCTGGTGAAAAGGTTGTCTGGAGAAGGGAAGGTGACCATCAGGCACCATCAGTCCTGTGTCATGCCAACAGTAAAGCATCCTTAGACCATTCATAAAGCGCAGTGGTGGTTCAGAGGGCTAAGGCACTGAGTTACCGACCGGAAGATCAGCGGTTCGATCGCCAGCTCCGCCAGGTTGCCACTGTTGGGCCCTTGAGCAAGGCCCTTAACCCTATCTGCTCCAGAGGTGCTGTATCATGGCTGACCCTGCGCTCTGACCCCAGATAGGCTGGGATATGCGAAGAAGGAATTTCACTGTGCTGTAAGGTATATGTGACAAATAAAGGCTTAACTTAACTTTAAATGAGGTTACTTCTCAGCCAGGGGAGTGAGCTCACTCACAATTTTGCCTAAGAACACAGCAATGAATAAGGAATGGTACAAAAACACCCTTTGATCACGGACATTGCCTTTTCCAGCCTGATGGAGCATCATCAGCCTGATGGAGCATCATGATATAAGGCAAAAAGTCTAACTAACTGGCTCAGGGGAACAAAACATCGAAAAACATCTGACCACAAAAGACCTAAAACACTGAAGCAGCAGACTTCGTAAAAATTATTTGTGTCATTCTCAAAACTTTTGTATTTTATGTTAATGTGCTTATTCTAAACCACTGAAACTTTGTGTAAGAATATGTAACATATTTATAGATTTATGAAAGAAGTCTCAAATATCAGCTCTTTGTAACACCTTATATTTAGAACTAGAACGTCTTGTACTTTCAATAATACAGTATGATAATCTGCTCCTTAATATTTTTATTATTAACTTCAAGAGAGAGAAAAATGAAAGTCTACGTGATGTTCTACAATATTAAACTTGATCATATATTGTTAAAATACTTGAGTGGAAGTGCATTATTTACTGTATATAATATGGAAAGATAATAGTTGAGAAATCTTATACTGAGAAATAAAAAACTACGGAGCGTTTAAAAAACAATCAACCCCGGCGTCACAATTGAAACTTTGCTTCACATCAGACCACATCAACACAACCATATGCTTATTACAGTGCTGTGAAAATGTATTCACCCCTTCTTGGCTTTATTTATTATTTTCCTGCATATTTGCCACACTTACAATAAATACAGAATGCCTTTTGAAAATGACGATTTCATTTATTAAGGCAAAAAGCTGTCCAAACCTGCTTGGCTCTATATAAAAACTGAATTATTTGCTTGCTAAATCACAAATGAACTGTGATTGACTATGGGGAGTTGAGCTGAGTTAAAGCTGAGTTGACTTGACACAAGCAAGCCTGATTACTGCCAGATCTGTTGAATCAAGAAATCATTTAAATAGAAGCTGTGTGACAATTGTCACCAAGGGTGCCACAACCACTTATTAGGTTTAGGAGGCAACTTCTTCACATAGGGACAGGCAGGTTAGAACATCTTTTTTTTTTGTATTTAATCAGGCCATCTTTGTGTAATATTCAAATTAGTTTGATGATCACAATCATTAAAGTGTGACAAATATACAAAAAAAAATATACAAAAAATCTGAAAGGGGGCAAATTCTTTTTCACAGCACTGTATTTGTCCATAACAGCGCCCACACAGTTATGTTTTGGTTTACATTTCTTGTTACAGTACGTACGTGATGGTGTGATCCCATATCTTCACCGTCCAATCCGAGCTACAAGAGATGAAGACCTTCGGATGGAAGTGGTTCCACTTCACGGCGTCGACGGACAGGCTGTGTGCAGCGTAAGTCTCCAGGAACTGGCTCGAGTAGGATTTGGAGCACTGCAATTGAACACATGGAACCAGGCTTAGATATCAACCATTCATACCACACGCACACTTGAACAGTACGTCTCAGTGGGAGAGATTCACATTTTGGATGAAGACAAAGCGGCACTACAGGAGTAAATGCTGCTGTAATGCTTATTGTAATTTTGCTTCCTGCGACAAACTCAAAACATTAACATGATCTGCAAGGAAGGGTTAGAAGAACAACAATAAATCCAGGAAGGAAGCAAGATTTCCTCTCATTTTTCAAAAAAGAGAGAGAGAGAGAGAGAGAGAGAGAGAGAGATGGACACTAAACCTCATGGCGCGTCTCCGCGATGAGCGGATTAGACTGTTCCCAGAAGCCCTGCTCCACAATATCCTCGCCAAACAAATGCGTCTCAGCTTGCTTCTTCAAATGTCACGGATTTATCACCTCAATCCGAGGTGCGACCCTAGAGCTTCTTAAGGCTTCGTGCCAAAAAAAAAAAAAAGCGTGAAAATACTGCATAACACAGGCTTTACTTTTTGTGGGGGTGTAAACTTAGGAGTCGGAAACACTCTGCCATCATATCACGCATAATATCATCAACCTGGGCCTACGTAATAGGTTCCCCAGACCTCTTATCATCATTAAAGTGAGACGAGTGTAGGAGTTTTTACAGTTATGTGGCATTTTTGCCCTGCACTTGGGACTCGAGTGTGTCCCTAAAGCACAACAAGCTGCGCGCTTCTGCAGTAACGTGGGCAAATTTATGCAGCATTTATCTCATTCCAGTTTGACTCACATGTATATAGCGGTGGGCAAAAGTTTTGGGACGAAATTTAAATTCAATGTTCTAGATACAGTAGATAGATACTTTATTGATGCCGAAGGAAATTCCAGATGTTTAATGATGTAAAAATGTTTACAACACAGACCAACAACCTAATAAAAATTTGTTATTTTACCCAATGAAATCCTTTATTCTTCATAACCGGCTGGATCCGTCTGGGCTTAGAGTCAAAACGTCTGCAGTACCCTGGTGTCTCTCGCTCAATCTATGCCTGTTTAAATGGCTTCCTGAAGAACATGGTTTCTTGACCACTACATGCCTTCTTAACATCTGTCCAACGGCTTGCTATCAGGTTTAGGTCTGGAGATGATTTTCACTAGGTTTTCAGTTAATTGGCACAACTCCTCCGGCAGATAGGCTGAAACTAATTAGTGGATTCATCTGTTTTCTGCACAGGAAGAACCAATACATTGGCATGACGTCGTTTTAATACTTTTGGCCACCACTGTACACCACTCGGCCAAAAACAAGTCGCAAACATTAATATTTCATTCAATCGCCATGGAGGCTAGTGGTGACCATTGTATTTATTCCCACTTTCATGACCATGGTGGGGCCTCTACTGTAGTTCCAAGCGCACAGACCAAGAGGCGGGACTCGAACCTGGACCCTGCTGGAGGTGCAAGGTCACAGTGCGAATCACTAAGCAACCATGCTGCCTACTGTAAATTATACTATAGTTTAATGTAAAAAAAAAAACCCTGCAATAATGATTTGTTAATTATGTAATATTCTGTTCATAAGTAATAGGTTTTAGACAAGTGGCCAAATTGTTATGTTTAAAAACGAAATGAAGGGAAAGGTATTGCTTGATGCATCCGCCCCACCTCGATCCGCTTACCAGCCCGTGTTCTGAACCAGAAGAGGAACGAACACACACACTCATCATGTGTCTGAGGTTTTCCGTTTAAGCTTTTGGCGCAGAGACAGCCAGACGATAGGAAACAGATTAACATTTTCTGGTTACGAAAAAAAAATTGTTCCAGAGGATACAGGCTATTTGCATGTACTGTATACAGTGCCATAAAAAAGTATTTGCCCCCTTCCTGAATTGTATTTTTTTGTAGATTTGTCACACTTGAATGACAAAGATAACCTAATTAATACAAAATGCAGTTTTTAAATTATAATTTCATTTATTAAGGGACCTGCCTGGCCCTATGTGAAAAAGTAAATGCCCCCTTGCTAAATGAGTATGAATAAACTGTGATAATTCTTTTGTCTAAGTTAAATTTAACGTGCCACATCCAGGCCTGATTACTGTCGAATCAAGAAATCACTTAAATATAACCTGTCTGACAAATGATTTACTCTGGTTTTGTATTTACTTGGGTTATCTTTGTGCAATCATAACATGGTTTTAATCATTTAAATGTGACAAATAAGCAAACAAAAATCTGAAAAAGGCTAATTTTAGTCGCAATGTTTTCGTCTGGACACGGACTATAGGAAGTGTTACCGTATAAGGAATCAGGAAGCACAATGCGGGGGTTGTTTATGGGCATAGCGGCATGGAAACGTTCACATCATATTAAAAAAAACCTTACAATAAGTTAAATCTCCTATAATGATAAACTAGAGAGACCGTTGTGACTGACCTTGTGGATTTTGCCCTCTTCAGTCCCAACGAGGAAAAGGTAGTCGATCTGTTTATGGAAATCTAAAGATGTTCCACAGGCTGGAACAGACAAAAATACTGTATAGCATTGAGGAGTTTCAGGATGCTGTGCAGGAACAATAGATCTGGTCAAAACAAAAATAACCAAGGACCATGCAACGCTCATGGTGGGTCATTCCAATTAAACTGAACACCCAATTATAAATGCTGTAAGAAGTTATGGATGGCTGATGATCACCTATGTCAGCAATCGTCATGTCCTCTTGTCCTTCAGAAACAGCTCCTTCTACAGAGAGTTTAATGGTATCTGTGAACAGCAGCTCGTTCTGAAAGGAACAAAACATTACCCTTGTTATTAAACCACATACAGTAGAACCTGGGATATTAAACAAAGCAGGTTGTATTAAACTTGCCTTCACAAGAGTCCACGATACCACACGTCCATCAGAGGAGACCGAGAAGAAATTATGATTCTTGTCTATGTCGTCGTTCTGCCACTTTATCTAGGAGGATATCGCAAGACAAAACGTGACGTGACAGAATAAAATGTCCATTTAGTTTTCTTAATATGGAATTTTTCTGTCATGCAGTTTGTGGCATTTCTGCTAATATTAAAAGGCGTTCAAGTCAAACTGGGACCTTAAGAAATTGGCTCGGAACCCGCTGCGCTCGTTCCCGTGAACAATTCTGCGAGCGGAACGTCTGATCCTCGAAAATCAACTAATATGTGTAGTCAACTTGCGCTGTGTAGTCAATCATGGCTACAACGTACTGAGAAAAGTTTCGACCTGGTATTCGAGCACTAATGACACACGCTGTTCTGTTGCGCAAGAATCCCAAAAATCCCACTTTGACTTGAACGCCCGTCATACTGTAGTTATGGTTCTTGCAATTGGTTCTCAAACACTAATGTAGCGCCCCCTACCTGCCACACCGGGTCAGTGTGCTTTCCCGTCTTGGCGTTGCTCTTATAAACAGGCTGAGGTTTGTCTTCTTTCAGGTTATACACGGCAACGCTACCGTCGTAGAAACCCACCGCCACCAGGTACGTCAGCTCTTTGTGGAGGTCCAGACACATGACCCCAGATTGTGTGTGGAAAATGTACTCTGGGTAGGTGGAGTTCTTCAGGGAGTAGAAGAGCAGCATGCCTCGACCCTGCTTTGTGAACTCATCTTCAAAGAAACGGATCAAAGGACAATTAAAAACTGCATTTGGAAGGAATATTTACGTCTGCTTAAAACTCTGAAGGTGAACTCACATGAACCGAGTCCAACAGCAAACAGGTCTTGGTATTTCTGATTCCTGGAAGAAAAGAAAAAAAAAATAGCACCTAAGAGTTCTTTTAGGTTAATAAATAAATGGATGGAGATGGGTGGTATGATGCATACAGACCAGCAGAGAGCGGTTACTGACAGATGCTTGGCTTTGTCATGCTGGAACTTCCACAGTGGCAGAAGCGTGCCCTCTTGTTCTCGGAACTCGTCTGACGCATCCTCAAAGTACTTAAAATCTAAAATAGTAGAAAAGCAGAGTTGGGGTTTCATGAACACTTTAAATTTCCTGCGTCTAGTCTGTGTACATGGAGTTCGCATGTTCTCGCCTCCCACAGTCCAAAGACATAGCGATTCGGTTAATTGGCGTCCCCAAATCGCCCGCTAGTATGTGCGTGCGTGTGTGTGTGTGTGTGTGTGTGCCCTGTGACAGATTGGCAACCTGCCTTGTCCCCTTAGTCTCCTGAGACACGGGATAAAGCGGTATAGACGATAAGTGAGGGAGTGAGAATTCCGTAAGTGACATCTAATGAACATCCTGGTGCAGTCATGTGACAGTAACCCTAAAATTATCCGGCAAGATGTCACGTGACGTCTTTCGAAATGTGTTCCACGTGCTCTATTTGGTCTGCGTTATAGTACATCCCTTGTAATGTCCCATAAAGGAGAAAGGGGTCTGGGCTCTTAAAGGTTATGGGTTATGGACTCTTCCCCTTAAGTAAATTTCAATGAGGAATAATTACCCTGAGCGATGTCATCGAAGGTGTTCTGGGTCACCATGCGCTCGATAATCTTGGCCACCTTCGCCACTTTGGTGATATCATCACTCTGATTGATAAAGGAGATCGGTGCGATGTGTTACGCTCAGCCTCTTATTAATGTCTATTTACACAGCAGACAATAAACTCATGCTTTATGACGTTAATGCCTGAAAGAATGCCTTTGTTGACCACAAATGACTCAAAGCTTCCTACCTGATTCTCCACCAACACTGTCTTCTTCTTCGCTTTGTCTTCCTCCTTCTTGGACGAAAGGGTCTTCTGTTTTTCTTTGTTCTTCTCCTGCTTCTGGAGCTCCTCCACGTAGGCATCGTAGATCTCCCACTGCAAGCGCACACACGAAGCACGTGCACGTGTATAAGGTTAATCTATTCCGGTGCCAGAATGGGCCTTGCTGTACAGTATACTGTATGAACAAAGACGCCAGATAAAAGACGCATCATGTTGGAACTTTTTGAAACAATTAAATATTTTTCTCTTTGAGTGATGTTCTTGATGTCCATGATCACAACTTTTGGGAAATGCACAACTTTTTTATTTCTTATTTTATTTTCATGCCAAGACATTTAATTTTAGCCCATCCTTTAGTCACATCTACATCACCTTGTGGACGGCAGACCTGAGTAAAAATAACTTCCACTTGACTTTGACAGTCAAATTTGCTCTTACCTGATTAACTGTAGCAGAGAAGGTGGCATGAGGAGGAGGTTCGGTTTGGCAGGATCTTTCCTGCAGAAATAGAAATCAGTTGGTACCCAAAGAAATCTTCATGTACTGTATGGGTCTTTACTGTCTAGTACAGACATACACATTCATATAACAGATATGCACGTTCCGTCAGCTCGAGTACAGATATGTACATGTACCACTACGGTCAGACTTTAAAAAGCTATAGGGATCAGAGTTAAAGAAGGCGCAGGATTTTAAGTACTTAGAGTCAACGGTCCAAAGCAACCAATAGTGTGAAAAGAAGGAGGTGAAGCTGCTTAGAGACAGTAAGTCTGAAGAAAAGACCTGGAGGTAGCAGAGATGAAGATACTGAGGTTCTCTTTGTGGCTGACGAGGATGGATAGGATCAAGAATGAGTTCATCCGAGGGACAACCCATGTTAGATGTTTTGGAGATAAAGCCAGAGAGGCCAGATTGAGGTGCTTTGGACATGTTCAGAGGAGAGATGGTGAATATATCGGTAGCTTCATGCATTGTCATGTGAAGATTTTAAAACCATTGGCCATTTGCGGTTATCAAAGATAATAAATTGATTTATATTGATTTATTCACTTTTGTCACTATTGTTACAGAACTCTCAATGCATGGAGATCCTCCCACAGTCCAAAGACATGGAGATTAGGCTAACCGGTGTTCACAAATTGCGTATAGAGTGTGAATGAGTGTGTGTGTGTGTGTGTGTGTGTGTGTGTTTGCCCTGCGATGGATGGGCACCACGCCCAGGGTGTACCCCGCCTCGTGCCCTAAGTCTCCTGGCTTTACAGACTTTACAGATGTGGCCATTACAGACTTTACAGATGTGGCCATTACAGACTTTACAGATGTGGCCATTAAGAATGCGTGTTTTTTCCCGCGGAAGTCCGCAATTTGTCTCGCGGAGTGCTGCTGAATCCTGCAAGCTCCATTTTAGAATTAAAAAAATTGTGTTGTGCTTCACAGAATATCCACCAGATGGCGAATAGAAGGACTTTATTTAAAAGCCAGACCAAATTGCTCCTGCTTTCAATTCGGATTGTTAAATACAGTATGCGTATAGATAAGTAGGTTACTGTACATTGGAAGTTTTGACAGCATGCATCGAACTGGGCGCGTCTTAAATCGACTGCTGGACTGAATTACGTGCCATACTCACGCTAATCCCTCAATAAGACCAAGTGAATTGTCAGTCACTATAGAGTATATGAATGATAACGTAGTGCAGTATCACAGGTTTAACTTTATCACAGGTCAAATACCCATGTGCTGCGAAAGTTTCATTAAATTCTGTCCCGCCACTTTTGTGTGATGCTGTAAGAAAATCTGCCTGGAGAAACTACAGTACAGTAGTTCAGCTCTATCCAGGACTGACTCAGCTGAATCTTACTCTCTGAGGGTTGTTGAGCGTTTGTGATGCTCTTTCGCTGAAGTTGAACTGGTTGGTGATTTTGCGCTCTTTCTTCTCTGCCTGGATGTCCACGCTGTCCGGCCTCTCCTCTCCGGTGCCATCTTCTGCATCACCTGCATCCTCGGCCCCATCTGTCTGCTTAACAACACAACTAATTAACACTCTATCAAAACATTCCATTTAACTTCACTTCTTCTTCTTGCTGTTATTGCCTTTACTGTACTTACCGGAGTCTCTGGCGTGTCCTCGTTTTCGATTACGTTTTCTGTCTCCGTAGTTGTCTGCTCCGAAACTATAAGCAATACCATCACTATTAATATAACATCATGGTGTGTTTTTTCTTTTTTTTTGTACTCTGACAGGTGGTCCTACCTTCTGCAAAGCCTTGTCTGGCTCTTTGCCTTCGAGCCTCATCAGAATCGTTATGCAGAAGGTTTCCCTCCAGCACGAAGTGAACAGCCAACTGATCCACGCTACTGATCGGCTTATACGAGCGCTCCTGAGGAAGGCGTAGCGTCTTTAGTGCCATGACATGTTTTATGTATACAGGAACCGGAGAGTAAAAGTGAGGCGAATGTGCAATGGCTTTACCTTGAAGCTGTATCTGACTATGTTCTGCGGAGCATGCGGATTGTTTGCTGTCAGTATTCTTGTGAACTCCTCTTTCAGCTCCTAAGAGACCAAAAGGGAAAAAATGTTTAATAGTTAATTGGCATGAATACTGAAGGAAACGTTCGTTTGATCTTAGCAGACCTCAGCTTCAATCGCCAGGCAACGAGAACACAGTATATTCTTGGCCAAGAGTGTGGTTTTTTCTAGTCAATCAAATACCAATAGACATGCTTCCACATATTTTTAATAATTCTACCACAGTGCTGGTAAATTCTTGATTCTTGACTGGTTGGAAGGTGTTGATTTATTTTCTATAACAGCAGATCTTCTAATACATAAAAATATAGGTGCAAGCAGCGATGAGCAGGCCCAAGCACCTGGCGCCATCGCCACCAGAAAGACAGTGGGCACACTGGGAAAAGGAGGGATTTTATTTTTACACCTCCAAAAAGCCCCAGATGATGGAAAAAAAAAAAACTATGATGTCATTCAATGTGATGCCATTCAATGTGATGCCACTCAATGTGATGCCACTCAATGTGATGCCACTCAATGTCGTCACGACTGACCCATATGAAATCCCATCATCTTGTTGATGTCGTAGTGCTCGGGCCCTAAAAATTTAAGTACAGACTGTTTTCTGTGCCAAGACGTTTATTTGGTATCTTTTCCTATCCATTTTCTTTTTTTTGCTAATTCATTTCACAAATGAGGAGAAAATTAAAGTGGTTTAAGGGATGATGATCTATAGCTGCAATAATGTAAGTATCATTCTTTCATATAAAAAATGGTTAGCATTGGCAGATTACTGTAGTATAAGTAAAACAAACTTCAGGACATGCTGTTTTTGGAAAACAATCTGAGGGTATACCTGGTGTAGACACAACTCAAGAGTATAAACCGAAGCGTTTGGACATCTGCAAACAAAATATGGAGCGATACTCTTAGGAAGGTGAGCCTGAGAGTAAATTCTTTTGACTCACCGATGTAATCCAGCTCCTAGCGCTAGACAGAGACTGTAGAGATTTTAGTGACGTGTATGCAATACAGTGCAAAATCACTCACTCTCATTGTCTACAGGCAGAAGCTGACAGGGAGGCTACAGTAACTCAAAAGCATCTCATAATGTTCATTTTAAAGCAGACAGTGAGTGTACAAAAACTGGTTTAGACAATAATAATAATAATAATAATAATAATAATAATAAATAACCTTGATGTTGCATTGCTAAATCTGTCCATGGTTCTTTACTTCTCAGAAGGAAATAATTTCTGAGACATGAAATGCACATTACTGTATATTACAAAGTTTAAAGGTTCAACACAGTGTTTCCTGTCAATCAATCAATCAATCAATCAATTACAACTTAAATCCTTTTAGGATGCTCATCAATCTCAGAAACCTTCAAGGAACCCAGTTGTTCTCACCGCCTCAGTCAGGTCCAGCTGGTCTGGAGGTTTAACCAAAGTCTTTCCTTGCGTCCACTCGTCTCCGTCCCCGGTGTCCGTTCCGTCCTCATCATCCTGCATGGTGAAAAAGACCTCAGTGTGTTTTATTTGACACAGATTACATGTGTGAAATATGATGTGGAGATTTGGTACTAACCCTCTTTTTGCTGGTGATTTTGCCTCCTTTTACAGAAGGGGCTTTTAACAGGGACTGAGTGATGGATCCCTGCGTGAGACATTAAAGACATGAAGACATTGTTAAATCCATTGTGGGGAAGAAATTACTGTGGTGTGTGTGTGTGTGTGAGAGAGAGAGAGAGAGAGAGAGAGAGAGAGAGAGACCCACACACTTCTCAGCTAACTACATAAATGGCAAAAGTTTTACAAAACTGCACATTAATTTAGATTATTTACCCGCATGGACCGAACAGTCACAGGTTTCTGAGGCATCTTGGTTTTCAGTCCTTTATATTGTAAAATAAAATAAGCTATAACTCCTTAGCTGATATTTATAAACGCCTAGGCTACACACGCCCTGCGACTTGTTGCTAAGCGTTTGTGCTGTCCGGGTTTCCATAGAAACGAGGAACTGAGTAACACGCATGCGCATTCTCTTACGTTGCCACAAGATGGCACTTAAGAGTGATATTTTCCTTTAAACACTGGAACAAGTCAAATACACACACTTTACGTTAGTGTTTACATTTTTTTAATTCATTTTTTGGCTGTATGAGGTCTTTTCAACTTTTAAGTCTTATAATAAATACAACATAATATATCTAGAAAATGAAATGATGATTCTGGAAATTTCTGGAACCCAAATTTGTACACTTCTTCTGATGTTTTTTTTTTTTTTTTTTTAAAGAAATATTTAATTTTGATCCGGAATTTTGTTCATTCTTTGACTAAAGTCACACTGAGAAAAAAGTGGTTTAGACTATTTGGAAATGTAAAACTTTTTTTTCCATAATTAGTACATGTAATCATTCCATAGCTTTTTTTTTTTTTTCTGCATTTGGTTGCATAATATAGAAATACCAGTCTACTGTGGGTATGCTCGATCTCAGGCAGCACCGTGGCTTAGTTAGCAATGTGAGGGTTCGATTCCCGCCTCAGAACTGTGTGCATGTTCTCCACGTGCTTAATGGACTTCTTCCGGGTACTCCGGTTTCCTTCCACAATAATTGGTATTCCCAAATTGCCTGTAGTGTGTGAATAAGTGTGTATGCGCTGTATTTCTATTTCATAATTTGAACACAGATGGCACGGTGGCATAGAGGTTAGGAATGTCGCCTCGCACCTCCATGGTTGGGGTTCGATGCCCACCTCGGATCTGTGTGCATGGACTTTCATGTTCTCACTGTGCTTGGTGTTTTTCCTCTATGTGATTTCCTTCCACAGTCGAAAGACATGCAGATTAGGTTTTACTATTGTTGGTGATCTTTCCGACTATCCCATCCACACACAACTTGGCACACACGGTTTTACATAACCGTTCCATTTTATCCCAGTTTCTGACCGGACCCAGTGGCTTGGTGTGTGCATTGAGTGGGAATTAAACCTGGGATAATTGGTGTTCCCAAATTGCTCACTGGCATCCAGGGTTGGTACCCCATCTTGTGTACCAAGTGCTGGATAAAGCAGTATAGATTATGAAGATAATGAATTTGTATAATAAAGTTCTCTCACACAAGTCAATGTAAAGCCATTTTTTCCCTTTATTTAAATGCTGATTTATTTGCTATCATACTTTTATACCTTACTTTATATACTGTTTGATGGTGTTCCTGGTACATGTTAATTTAAGCTGATTTAACACAGGCGAGTAGGAGAGTGCGAGTTTGGCGCATGCGCAGTGCTGCGTTATATTCGCCTAGTCAGGGCTCTGTGTAGTCATGTCGGATTAGGTGGCTTTACCTTTTCCGTTGATAAGATAAAAATAAACATGTCTGAGGACAACGTATCGTGTCCGATTGAAAACAGTGTCACTGTGCATTTAGAAACAGTGCAAAACAGTACTAATGTCCATAGTTGTGATGTTGAAGAAGGTGAGTGCGGCACAGTAATTAGCCAAACATCTGTGTGCTAGCTGTGTTCAGTCTGTTACATCCCTGTTTAATATATATATTTAAAAAAAAAAAAGCACCTTGAGTATTTCACCAGATTCAGAATTCATATATACTACACTGCTAACCAGTTGTTCGAGATGGAGAGGTTTTAGCAGTTATACAGCCGAAAGACCAACAACAACAACTGTATTAGCTAATGAGACTAGCATGCTGCTAATTCATGCTAGCTTAGCTTAGCGTTAGCTGGTTCAAGGCTGCCTTCCATATCAAACAATAACACACTCAGGGCTGCTTCACTCCGTGTTTAACTTCAGGTTTTAGAGTTAATAAACTCAAAAGGTTTAAGAAATAGGAAAACCTGACATAAAAATAGGCATTTATTTCTGATATTAGGCTAGACAAGATTATTATAATTATTGAGTTTAGACGGTCATAGTTACGAAAGATGACGTAATAGAGCTATTTTTATTATGACGTTGTTACTATTTTACTGTTTTAAAAGATTATTTGACCCCTTTGCCACCTGAACAAGAAGGCACGTAACCACATAACACCTCAAGAGTTATCCGGTTTATGTCTCTGGTAAATGGATACTTTTAAAATAATGAATGTAAAAAAAAAATCTGTTTTATTAATGTACCTTTATGTTCCTAATCCTATCTATCTATATATCTGTATATCTCTTTTAGTATAGTGATAGACTACCGTAAAAACCCATTGGGTAAGTAAGTAAATAAAATGTAATTACCTGTCGAGTTGTTTCTGCTCCAGGTGCATCCTCAGACCACAAAAAAAAAAAAAAAAAAATTCGGAATCTCTTCTTTCGTGCAAATTTCAAGGGGGCATTTATTTTTGCGTCCACCGCAGTTACAAATATAACTGGAGTGCATATAATTGTTGACTCACCTTCGTATAAATAAGGCACTACCAATACTGTATGAGGGGAATGCTATATTATTTAATATTAGATATTAAAGTATACAGTTATAGTGTGCTGAAAGGATTTTCAGTATGATTACCTTTGTCAAGATAACGACGTTTAAAATTAAACACCTTTTTGTTCCCTGTCACATGTAATTCAATTTAAAAAATGCCAAAAAAGGGCTAATATGATGAATTAGGAATGGGGAAAATACCAAGGATTTAACTAAACTGTACAGCTTATTCGACATTATTTTGCTGCTTTAATAGTCCTAGTTGTAATCACTGAACATTTGGTTCAGGTATGGCATTCCCTACATACAGTACATTACTAGGTACTTCATTGACATCTCAGCAGTCAGCTGTACATGCTAAGATTTCTGGGCTGAAATTATTGTCAGGTTTTTTAAAAAAAAAAGGGCATTTTCATTAGTGTCAACTTCCAACAATGTCTGATGCCTCTAAAATCTTATACAGTAGGGTATAAAAATGTATTCAGTGTTGCATCGCGATTCTGTTCCGTGGCAATTCATGTAGGGCCACACCGAATCCAACATTTTAAATGCAAACATTTATCAATTTTAAAATTATGGATGTTTGCATTTGAGAATGTAAAATTTTGCTGTTCCTGTGTAAACTATTCACACAGAACAGCGTTCCATACGGTAGAGGCAAATTGTAAGATATGTAAAAAAAATATATATATATATATATTTAACCAGAATGTGATGCTTACAAAATCACCCTAGATATCATGCTAATATTGTATTAGGGCGCCCCCTTTGATTCCTGTCCCTATTAGAGATTTCTGCTGGTAACCCCATCTAAAATCCACTAGGAAGATATGCACAGCAATAGCAAAATGCAAATAAAGCACGTAAATTGACAAGAAAAAATCCTTATTACCCCTGGTTCACTTTAAAGATCACAAGAAAGATGGGTCTGTTATTAGAGGATTTTTATTGTATAGGCTTTAGGGAGAATATAGAATATAGTCAACATGTGCAGTTATTAGTAATCATTAGTACTTTAAATAATAAAGGTAATTTAAAGACTAATTATAAACATAATTTTACAGGTTAGACCCAGGATTTTCTTTATTATATACTGTATGCTCATCATATATACAAAAAGCTTATTTATCTATTAATATTGTGCAAAAGTTATTTTAATAAAAACTTTTCTATGGATTTTTAAAAAAAAATTTAAGGATTTTATTGTTGAGTCAGGTCAAAAGCATTTCTGATTTTGAAACATCAATATGCCACCTTAAAATTAAAAGTTAAAGAAAAATCCCAGGGGATAAAACAGTGTATATAACCGCCCACATTTCAGACAAAAACAATATGGAAACTGGTGAGTTTTGCACAGAAATAAGAAGCTGGTGTAACAATCAGAAGTCCTCAGAAAAACTCTAGGTAGTTCTGCAGGATGCTGAGTAAAACTTATTTCTTAAGCTAAGTTCCTTATAAAACTACAGAAATTATACATGAGACTAGAGGGTCCTCAAAGCATTGTAACACCAAATACTGACTTTGTTTCATTATTTACTGAGCTGTTTGGTGAGCTTTAAAGTTTTTTGTCTAATGTGCCTAATACTTTTCCACAGTACTATATATATTTGTCATTTGTGTGAGTAATTGCTAAGGAACACAATTTTTCCCCCTTAAAACATTAGCGCTTTATACGGTGTCCCCAGCACCCACCTCTGAATCCTTTAACATAAATCTTTGTATTATTTTACATGATTTTCTGTGCTTCACCAGGCTAAAGTTGAGCTTCAGATTATGTGTGCGTATCATGGATTTAAAAAAAATAATTACATGATGAATATACAGTGAGGAGTTAGAGTAGCTTGAATGATTTGATCAGGTTTTTAGCTAATTATTATTAGCTACATTTTGTGAAAAGCAATGACGTAGTTTATCCCTAATAAAATTAATATTGAATCGTATAATAAAGATAAGCAATTGGTATAATTTACTGTGCTACTCTAAATGCTGACAAATTAAATTTTTTTCAGCATATGTAACACTCAAGCATAAATAAACAACAGTGATGTATTGCCATGTAATCCAGCATACACTAGGTTACAATGCTCAGGTCTGGTTCCTCATCGCACATCTGCATACTCTGATCGTAATAGTATCAGTTTCTGAGTGTAGTTCCACATAGTTCTTGTCTACTTTCAGTATAATTTTAACTGTTGCTGCATAACTGGATATCTGATTTTTTTTTTTTCGTCTTTGGCAGAAACCCAGACTGACAAAGAGCTCCTTAAAGGCATGCTTACTGACACTTTCTGTCAGGTGTGTGAGGCGGTGTTGATGTTTGAGTCTCAGAAAGTCTCTCACTATGAGGTTGGTATGAGCTTTTAAATATGTGTATTATATAGTGTTAAGATGTTTGTGGATTTATTTATTTATTTTTTTAACCTTTTTTTTTTTGCTCATCAGGGTAAAAAGCATGCTCAGCGTGTTCGAATCTACCTGCAGACCAAAAAAGCTGAAAGAAACAAGCAGAGCCATGAGAGTGACGGCTCGCAGGTAAATTACCATGAGTGCAGGTTTAGTGTGATAGCTCATTTGCGTCATTGCTAGGGATGCTCATATTAACCGATTAACCGTTAACCGAAAGAATGAAGTTTGACCGATTATTACTATCAGTTAAA
>JAOTQY010000018.1:4267205-4282010 GCA_026413445.1 Dolichallabes microphthalmus | reverse complement strand
AATATATATATATTTTTTTCCTGTGGGGGAAATCTATTGTTTTGTTGACTTGAAATAAACTGCATCTGTTGGTTTAGCTTATTTCTGTCCGGCGATATGCAATGAGTTTCCTTAAAGAAAAGGCAAGCATCTTCAATCCTTATGTTCCATTCTTGCTTTTATCAAAATGAGAGAATAAATGCAGAATCAGCCTGAATTCGAGGAAGGGCGGGGTTGTGAGCGGTTGGATGGCGGGTGGGATGGGGGGAATATGTCTCTTTATCATGCAGGAGGATCAGAGTCAAATATTTGGTCACTACAGATATATGCAAAGACTTGGTGAATATGCGGATTCTTACACTAGCATGTATGAGAAAAGAAGCGGCCAGGGGTCAGAGCCATGCAGCGATCAGCCCGTAACGTATTATTGTGAATCCTGTTTGTTAATAATGAACACAATCGGGATGAACATGAGTTTAACCCCAATCAGTATTTTTGCTTTGTCGCTGTCTGGGCTGAATAAGGACACGGTCAGGTGGTGTGTTGATTTAAATAAATGTATTAAAATTAAATTAAAAAACGCATCTCCTTCATCCTACCCATTTTTCCTGAATGTTTATTTTACTTTTTTCCCCCCCTCTTACATTACTTTCGTAGTCCAAAACTGGATAATGGAAAACAAAGCCAAAATTAATTAGCGGAGTCGAGCAGCTCTTTATCTCCTCTGCATTTCCTCGCACACTCATCTTTTAGTCCAAGCCCCAGTGCCTGTTTCTCCAAACGGTGTCCCTTCATTGAACTCCACTCTCAGCTCAGAGATAAAAGCCTTTAACACATCCATATTTCTTTTTTTTCCTCCCTAAAGGGACGATTAAATATGTGTTGGACACTAACCATTTCAGCAGGGACGGGATAGTAAGTGCTGGTTAAGGCACAAATCAAGACATGCAACAACAACAAAAAAACAATAAATAAAAAAAAATCTAAACTCACTCTTATGGTTTAAAAGTGGGACAGGGTTTTACTAAGATTGTTATTTCCAACATGTTGATCTGAGAAATGCATTATGTGAGTTCAATAAAATGTGAACTTGGCAAAATGTCCATGCTTCTTCCTTGACCTGTATTTTTTATTTATTTTTGTATCTTAATGAACAGCAAGGCTGCAAAATCCAATGCAAGTTTTACCCAGTGTCCGTTCATGATTAGATGAAAATATGAACCATAAATGTGTGTAATAGTAGCTTATTGAAGAAATTTCTGAACCACAAACGCAAAAGCTGGAACAAATTAAAAGAGAGACACATTTCAAAGATGATGCATCTGAGGACAAGCCAGCAGTCAGTTGATAACCGCATTAAAGATGCTATCCATGTGTCGACTTTATTAAAAACCTTCAGGGAAAAAAAACATTCGGTATATGAAATAGCAGCGCATTGTACATTAGAAATTAGAAACATTAGCTGTTTAATACCAATCCTGGGAGTTCTCATCACATTGTGTATGGAAATTCTTACCTTCACTATTAAACATAGCTATATTATTCATTCATTCATTCATTTTCTATACCGCTTTATCCTGTTCAGGGTCGCGGGGGACCTGGAGCCTATCCCAGGAGACTTCGGGCACTAGGCAGGGTACACCCTGGACAGGGTAGCTATATTATTATTACTCTTGATTTTTATTTAATTTTTTTAATCATGCAATCTCCCAGTGGCTAAGTAGTTAGCACCGTTGCCTTGCACCTTCAAGTTCCAGGTTCGATTCCTGCCTGTGTGTGCATGGAGTTTGCATGTTCTCCCCATGGTTGGCGATTTCCCTCCAGGTACTCCGGTTTCCTTTCCACAGTCCAAAGACAATTATCATGGCTTGGTGTGCTAGCACTGCTCAGCTGGTCTCTCAGGGATCGAGGAAGATGTGCATCTTGACCCCTTTTTGTTCTGGCCTCTAGATGGTGGAATGAACTTCCTCTAGATGTCTGTTTAACCTGAGTCTCTGGCATTCTTTAAACAATGACTTAAGACATATCGGTTTCTTTACTTGGGAGTACAGAACCCGATGACGGAAACTTGAGCACTTTTGTAAGTCGCTCTGGATAATATAAGAGCCAAATGTCTAAACATAAATGAATTTGGTCCAAACTACACTTGAGCTAGTTCGTTATTTTTCATACACCTCAATATGTTGTGTTAAAATGTCTCAGATGGACTCTCATGTCAACAATAATGAAATCTGTAGTATCTGATTCACCAATCAGAAATGATCAGATGCAAATCACATCTGTTCTATAATGATCACTGTGGATTTGGCGGATATACGCCAGGCCACATTTATAGCGGCGGGCAGGACGGCACGTGACCGCGGTTTATTTTCAGAACGGTTCCAGCGCAGCTGTTTAAAAAGATCTGCCACTCTCTTTTCATTTCATTTCTGCCCTAAATATAATAAAAGATATTGACAGTGGCAGCATCGTCCCAGATATTCAAATCTTCTTATCCTATTTCTTCCCTCCTGCTGTTACTTTCAGTTATTAGACTGTTTTTTTCTCCTGAAGTCACATCACAACTACAAAGTGAATTTGTCAGTAATGAATTTTATAATTGGCAGAATACGAGCATACCCTCCAGGACAACAACAATAAAAATAAATAACGCAGTTGCATGCACACATAAATATCTAAACACAAGAGGAACACTTTAAGAAGGAAAATATTCTGCTTTTTCGGACAAACCTTGAGTTTGTTTATGCAAAGAATTCATTAATTCTGTCCAAATGAATGGTAAGGCACATCAGCATAAATTATAAGTCAGAATGAATTCTGATTGATTCTGTTATCATTTTTATAGTAATAAATCATTCACAGGGATATTCATAGGCAGCTGCATAAGAATCAAGGAAAAGTGTAATCGTTGATGTGGTAGTTTTCTTATTTGATATATTATGTATTTGTAATGGTCAAAAAAAAAAGGCTAAGTTTTTCACCATGATGAAGTATAGAAGAATTTCTCCTATAGAGTTTTTCAGTGGCATTTTTTGGCTTGTTCATTTCAAGAACACTGGATTAGACAGGGCGTCATGGTGACTTGGTGGTTATCACGTCCTTGCACCTCCAGGTACCGGGTTCGATTCCCGCCTCGAGTCTGTGTCCATGGAGTTTGCATGTTCTCTCCGTGCTTTTCCTCTGTACAAAGGTACGGCCAACTCCATCACAAGCACTGCATTCGTGCCATAATCAATAATACATTTTAAACTGTAATCTTGGGCAAACTGTTGTAGAAATAAGCAGATAAACAGTGAAGACGGCACTGTTATATGGAACTGCATCTTCTGTCCAGAACAGTTTTTACTCATGCACTGGTTTGGTGATTATTTTACCAAACAACCCCCAGCAGATGGAATATTTTGGTTGAAACATTTCCATTCAATATGACAGACAAGTAAGTTTGCTGGAGTTTCCATGTTGTGAGATGAATGATAGTGTAAGCTCTTATCTTACTGCTAGTGGTTAAGATACTCATCTACATTGAATATAATTGAATATATTTCCAGAGAAAAACACGTTTTTTATTTAAAGCCGGTTTATTTTTATTTTTACACTTGAACTGGTCAAATACTAGCACTGACATGGTACACTTTCTTCACATTTTTGTCTCCAGTGTCAGGGCATTGTCCACATTGTCAGAGGTAAAGCTGTAAAATCAATAGGGTTTTGTGGTTTCCCAGTGATATGACACAATATAATTTTTTTTTTTTTGTGGGGGATTTTCTCCCTAATTTATTCGTGTCCAATTCCTCCCTGTCACTAGGGGGCTCCACATTAAGGCTACTACTACCACTCAGCCGGGAGGGCCAAAGACTATCACGCGTTTCCTCTGAACCATGTGATGCCAGCCGACCGCATCTTTTCGAACTGCTTGCTCACGCACCGTTAGGGGCGGAGTAACACACTCGGAGGACAGCGCTATCCGCTTCCTCTGTGTGCGTGAGCTCACAGACGCCCCTGATTGGCTGTAGAGCCGTGATTAATATGGGAGCACGAAGTACCTCTCATCCCTCCCCTCTGAGAGTGCTCGGCCAATCAGCTCCCTCTAGACCTCCGGCTGTGAGAGGTTACAGCATCACCCGGGAACCGAACCCGCGATATCCGGATGATAGGACGAGCGCTTTACCACTGCGCCACTCAGAGGCCACAATATTCAGTTTTATTCATTTCATGAGAAAGTGAAACGTCACTATTCTTATGCTACAACATAGGCACAAACGTGAACCATGTACTTTCGAGGAAATTCCACAGTATCAGCAGGGTCTCCCAGACATCTCCATACATAGGGGGGATTAACATTAGTGATAGCTTTCTGGTTCAGACATAATGGGAATGATTTCAACAGTTTGAAAGACATTACATAAAAATTTTACTTTTGAGGTTTTGTATAAGCAAAAGTATGACATTTTGTTCTTACTCGCTCATTCAGGATTTATCCTGTGTGCAGGGTCGTGGGGGGCCTGGAGCCTATTCGCAGGACACTTCGCAGGCACAAACGGAGTACACCCCGGACAGGGTGCTAATCAATCACAGGACGCACACACACATACAGTGCATCCAGAAAGTATTCACAGCGCATAACTTTTTCCACATTTTGTTACGTCACAGCCTTATTCTAAAATGCATTTTTGCTCTCAGAATTCTACCCACAACACCCCATAATGACAACATGAAAAAAGTTTACTTGAGATTTTTGCAAATTTATTTATTTTTTAATTAATTTAATCCATTTTAGAATAAGGCTGTGACATAACAAAATGTGGGAAAAGTGATGCGCTGTGAATACTTTCCTGATGCGCTGTATATATACACACAACCGTGATTAATATGGGAACGTCAATCAGGCTAATCTGCTTGTCTTTGGACTGTGGGAGGAAACCGGGGTACCCGGAGGAAACCCACCAAGCTCAGGGAGGACATGCGAACTCCACGCACGCAGACCAGAGGTGCGAATCGAACGCACATCCCTGGAGGTGCAAGGCGACAGCGCTAACCACTAAGAATTTAAACCCTTCTTTAAAAATTCATTTATTTTTTCATTGGAATTGATTCTTTTTTATAAATGAGCACGCTCTGTGGTGTTTGCTTCCTTAATCATAGCCTTATAGGCAAAAAGGGCCAAGTCCCAAATGACCTCATGGACTTTCTATGAAAACATTTTTCCACATCACACTAGTGCACTACATGCACTGCTTTTAGGACACGCCCCTTGCTGACTTGGTACCTGTGATTCATACGGAAAAAACTTGAGGTTTTTAGCGTTGTTCAGAGACTGTGTGTGCAGTGTGAGGGATCTCATCATGGCTCAGGAGTTTGTCAAAGCCCAAATTAAAGGAGATAAAGTGGTTGTCTTTCTGAAACCATCATGTCCGTACTGCGTGCTCGCCAAAGACGTGCTCTCCAAGCACAGCTTTAAACCGGGACACTTGGACTTCATCGACATCACCAAGCAAAACAACATGGCGGCCATTCAGGATTATTTACAGCAGATTACCGGCGCGAGGACGGTAAGTGATTAAAGATTTATTTTAGTCATTTTTTTATGGTTTACTAGAGTATTGTACGCATTTCCGCTTTTAAATAAAGCGTATTTCGCGTTGTTTATAACTTTTATCCCAGCATCCATGACTTATTTATGTTCCTGGCAACGAGCCACGCCCATTAACAGAAATCAGCAAAGTCATACTAGGAAGTAGAAAGAGAGTCGATTACATTCACCTCAATCTTAAAATACAGGATTTTAGTAGAAAAATACCTTATTTTTTTTTTAACCTGTTGTTTTCTGCAATGTGTGGTTGCTTGATCTGACATCAAATCTTTTTCCAATGTGTTTGACAAAAAAAATCTAATCATTAATCTGTTGTCTGATGTTTTTACCAAATTCATGGATTATCAATCACTGTAATGTAAACTGTAAGAAGATGCAAAACATTCTAATCTACAACATGTATATGAAAATAATTATTAAACATGGAACCACATTGTAGTTTTGCACATCACATATTAATTATTGGCATTCAAAGCCAATCTCAAAAAGTCACATGCTGATAAATTCATGTCAAGATCCCCCCCTCCCATATTCCTGGATTACTGATTTCGGGATTGTAGGGAGATCATCAAGAAGTTGGTTAGAGTTTAGCTCAGGTCTTCGAAAATCTGAAATACTATATAGTCACAGACTAAACAAAGAAACATACAGTATGAGGTGGTATACGAAAGTTTCAAGGCTCGTTTTGTATTGTAACACGCCAACAGAAGACTGCACACACTATTACCTTCATAAGTCAGTGTGCCAAAAGACAGCACCCTGTGCACATCAAGACCTTTTACACCAGTTTGTTGGTGGTTTTGTAGCCTCTTCGTTTCATGCTTTTTCGTAATGGATTGTGGAGTTCAAAAATAATCCCTTGTTTGGTGTAAACACTAAAGGAATGCCCATAAAAACCTGTTGTACATGGTGTGAAGCAAATCTGCTAGAAAACCTAAATCTAACTCTGTGCACTAACATGTGAATCTGTGCGCTTCTGTAATCACAGGTATACAAAACAAGAGTATTTGGTGTGTCATTGTTATTGGATGTATTCTATCAAAAGTTAGTAGACTACTTGTGATGGTTCACCATGAGTTTGTCTATCACCAAGTATGTCTTATGTATGTTGTACCATTTTGACATTTTGAGTTGTGCGACCAAGAACCGTCAAGAAATCCAGTTTGGGATAATTCTGCGTGCTCTCCCATAATAGTTAAGGAATTTAAACAAGGCAGAATGTGACCTTTTTCAAGTTTAAAGTCAGAGTAATTATTAGTGTACTGAAAATAAATATTTCATATAAAACGTTAAACCACAAATCAGTGGTATGGTATTATAATTTTACTCAATTTGTAAGTAAAAAAAAAACCCACTTATGCTTAAAAGTTGCAATTTTGCTGCTGTAGTGCTAGCCATGTTGTCAATTTCTCATATTTCTTTAAAAACATACATGTATATACATACAGTGTCATAATTGAACAGGCTTAAGACTGTTCATTAAACAACATTAAAGGCCAGTGAATAATGACTTTGTAAAATTAAACTGCATTGCTTTTTTGTTAAATAAAAATAAAATCTTGTCTCTCGTCATCTGTGTGTGTGAGGTAAGAGGGACATTTTTGGCTAAATGGCTGCTTAAAAAAAAAAAAAAAAAAGCTGAGCCAGCTGTTGCAGCCATCTGGAACTAATTGTCTTTTACGGTGTTATTGTGTCGTGCAGGTGCCGCGTGTGTTCATAGGTGAGGAGTGTATCGGAGGAGGCAGCGACGTGGACGGGCTTGACAAAAGTGGAAAACTAAAAGGCATGCTGCAGAAAATTGGAGCATTGCAGTAACAAGATGAAAGCGTAAGCACCGCCCCCCCCCCCCCCACACACACACACGGCATTATACTGTGTGCTTCTTCATCTCTCTCTCACTGCAGCCCAGCTGCTTTGTCTTGGCTAGACACAGACCCTGGAGCTCAGGAGGTGTTCGAGTCGAGATCCTTCTAAAATGCTTTTATTCAGTTGGAGATAAGGATCGACAGAACTGCACTAAACTAAAGACAGCCAGAAAGTGGCGCTATATCCAACACACGGACTGCACATAACGAACCACATGCTGGATACATAATACACACATACATATTTCCTCAAATAAAAACCTTGGATGTACAGGTTATAAAAATAGTTCGAATCACCTTAAAATTATAATCTTATGGCAAAAAAATAAATATTTGGCGTTTTGCAAGAGTAATCACGGATCAAAGAAATTCTCACCATGAAGAGACCATGGCTGACCATGAGGATGGGAGAAACATCTCTGGAGAGGATGTGTTTGACCCTACCCTGTTTAACGCTTTGGGAATATATTCCAGCTTCGAGTTCGAATCATGCCATCGGAAATTTCCATTTAAATACTGCTTTGAATTCAACCTTATCTGAAATTGAGCTGTGACCTCAAGGTGAATTTTAATGGCTTTGTAACCGAATTATGCAAAATGTGAAGCTAAATTTCATGCTCGAGGACGACGAGGAACCAGTGCCAGGGTCCCCTATAACTGGTGAGAAACAGTTGATTCGTCTAAATTGTGAATTTCTGTGTAAGTGTGACCAGTCAAATCAAATCAGTTATTAAGTCGCATTTTGATATTTAGTTTATTGCTGTATCAAAAGTGTCTGGTTGCTGAGATATGGCCAGTGCTAGTTTGTTTTCCTTGGGAAACCTCTGTCGAAATCCTCTTTTTAGAATATTTAAATGAGGATTCGGTGATGTAGTAAGAAAGAGGGAATCCTCAGCCACATTTTACCAGGATTTTTCTGCTTTTGCTAAACATAACTTGACCAGCTGCAAAAAGTCATAGTTTAGTGGTTAGCACTGTCACCTTGCACCTCGAGGGTCTGGGTTCGATTCCCGCCTCAGGTCAGATTAGGATAACTGCCGTTACCAAATTGCCCATAATGTCTAAATAAATGAGTGTGTGTGTGTGTGTCCGTGTGTGTCCTGCGATGGATTGGCCCCCTGCCCACGGTATACCCCGCCTCGTGTGATAGCCTCCAGGCCCCCCGTGACACTGTATGCAGGATAAAGCGGTATAGACGATGAAACAAAGTGTTTTTTCTATTGCAACGGGCATCACCAGTGTTAATGAATAGTGTTCATTACAGTGCTTTAAAACAATGCTTTGTATTTAAACCTTCCCAGTTGTGTTGAAGGTTCAGGAAGATAACGTACTGTATTATGATTTGTACAGAAATTAAAGAATTTGTTTCACCTACAGCTCTCTATTGGCCAAAGCGCAAAACCAACCTGTGCGACTTAATACCTGGCTTTGATGTCTGTGTGATGTCCTGTAATAAACTGGTGTAGTCCCCACCTTGTAGTCCCAGTCTGAAAAAGGTTTCGAGGTAACACTAGACAAGATAATGAGTAACTGAATGTGCCATCCAACTCGTTTATGTGTACTGACATCATCCGATATCGAAAGCCATCGTTCTGTGAGTCTGTCAATGAGTAGCATCGGTATGGTCTTTCCTCGAGTGTGAAATTTATTTCCGGGACTACAGTACTTTAAAAACCTCAGTAATCACACTCTATCCCCGAATCGAACCGTATTTTAATATTTGTTCAAACGGAAATTTCTAATGGCATGATTTCGGCTCTATATTCTGCCTCCAAGCTTTAGATCCTCCTTGACGTCCAGTGTCATTTCAAAACAGCAGTTAGTAAATAGTCTCCTTTTTGGAGGAACAGTTTCTGTGTGTACACAAAGCCAGATCCGTGTCACAGGGCACCAAGAGAAGCACAGTACATCTGTGGCCACAGTGTCCACTCGGGGTCTCTGAGATCACATGACTGTATGTCACAGAATGAAAGGTCAAAGTTTTTAAAGCCACAATCCAGCAGAGTCGCGCCGCCTGCATATTTCATGTCCGGGACTCATCTTTGTTCCTTTATTTATTTCTTTTTTTTGTCCTTGTTTTTGCGATGTGAAGGTTCCGGGATGTCACATGATGCTGCAGCGGGACTTGCGCAGCTGCCGTCTGCGTTGCTGGTACTCGCTGAGCTCCTGCAGGTAGCCTCTGGAGGGCCAGCGCAGACGCTCCACCTGGTCCCGCTCCTCCTCTGTCCAACAGCAGCACTGTGACCATGAAGAAAACACAACGACACCCCCCTCACCCCCACCACATACCCATGCAGAACCTGTTCATGTTAACCTCTTAACTTCCATCATGTTAACCTCTTAAGCTCTATCATGTTAAACACTTATCCTTACTTAGATGCTAAAACTGCACTAAAAAAATGAAGACTTTTAAAAAAATTTTTTTTACAATGTTATGTTAAAGACTGAAGTGCATTGAAATGCCTGTACTAAATAATATCTAAAAATAAATAGAAGAATAAAAGAAGTGTGTAGTGCATCGTCACTGGCACAGTAATGCTATTTGCAGGTCGAAATTATTGATGTTACAGATATTCAAATTACTTTCACTGTATTTTAATCTGCACTGGAACACCTTCTCACCCGACATCAACGTCACTAATGGTTCTTGTAGCATAAATAAATCAAATTTAAAATCTAGTAAAGAGTAAATTTGTATTGTAGGATTTTCATTAAGCACAGGTGCGTATGATGATAGTCAGGTGTCCACAAACTTTTGGCCATATAATGTGATATATTGTGTAATTAAACGGAATACTGAGTATTATATTATGCTATATTCTGCACATCTGACTAATCAAAATGTGTTGAATCAAATCATAGATTTCTAATATGCATTATTGTTGCTATATTAGGGCTGTTAAACATGCCATTATCACACACAGCCTTGTAACCGTGCTGAAATTACACACATTAACGCATGTGATTAATAATTTTTTTTATTGCATTGCATTTTTTTTAACGCAAATTAATCATATGACCAAGTTTGGCCCTAATGGCTTGCCATAATTTCAGCACGGTTACCCGGCTGTGTGTGATAATGGCTTGTTTTACACGAATAATAACGTTGAATTATAAAAAGCTTCTGGATGAAAACCAGTTTGGATAAAACCAAAGTTGTGTTCTCACGCTACCTGCAAGGGGAACTATTTTAACAAGAACACATTAAACAAGATGTGGGAGTGGTGGCTCAGGTAGCTAAAGCTCCAGCTTGTTAATTTTTGGATCTAAGGATCCGGGTTCGAGCACCGCCATCAGTGGGTTGCCACACCCCAGATTATTCAGCCACCATGCCGGCCCCATTTGTGAGATTTTAATTTAACATTGAGATCTTATAAACCTGCATAATCTGTTTCCTCTAACCAATCTGTCAGGCATTTCCTTATTCTAACATAACACGTTTATAATACAATACAATCCGAGTGTTTTAAAATTGATTAATCACGGAGTATGACTTTGATTTAACTGGATTAAACATTTTTATCGACTGACAGCACTAATTATCTTATGCTATATTATGCACATCTGATTGATCAGGATGTGTTGAATCAAATCACAGATTTATAATATGTATTATCACTGCGTCATTGCTATATAGTTTTTTGTTTTTTTTTTTTAAATGAAAAAAGGTGTTTTTGGAAAAAACACGTAATCGGAAAATGCAGAACCTTAGCTCAGGATTGGACCATGGAGTTATATGGAGAGCCATCCTCTAGAGGAATTACCCATTGTTTTTAGCAAAAAATCCAATTTTGAATTCGGGGGTATTTTAAGAGTTGCTTATTCCTTGAATTATTATGCAAAACACAGCACAATGCTGTTCGACCTGCATTAGCATTTCCTGTTTCCAAAAGAGTCTTGTGTCATAACGAGCATATGGCGATGTATAAGGAATTATGTACCTTACCATCTGTTCAGGGCAATTGGTCTGATTTGTTTTACTCCACGACACTTTATTTGTAGTAAATTTAAGTACATATTATTAGGTGTTACGATGGGATCAGAAAGCTCACCTGATAGCTCCAGGAAATCAGGTTTGTGGCTGAAGATCAGGTAGTTATTGGCAATGAAGTGGAGGAGCCAGACATACAGCTGGTCAGCATTGTGACACTGTGTGAAGACGGAAGGAGCGGGTGAAAACCTAATGTCACAGCTATTCCTACAGTGATGCAACATGAGGAAAGACTGACTGTGAAATCGATAGAAAATAAAGAGAAGACAACATTCTGTAGAGTCGTGCAACCGGAAAGTCAGAGTTAGTACTCAAGCTTAACTTAAAGGTGTTATTGCATCATAAACTTTTAAAGCCAATCATGTTTGAGTACCACTCAGCAACCACCGGCCATGCCGGCTCAGTTTATAAAGGGAAGGAGGCAGGAATGTGTAATTTGCGTATTAAATGAAGAAAATCTATTGTTTCTGTGGTGGTGTTTTTGGGTCAGTTCACATTTAATAGCCGGTAAAAAGAGAATGTTTTGTGTTAAGGGAATAAAAACGTCTAGACAAGACAATTCCTAGAAAAAATGTGAAGCAGGGGCACAATGGGGCGGCGCTTTTCCTGACAGAATGCTGAAAACAGATGTTTTTATGTTACAAAGATATATAAGTCTGATTTAATGTATACTGATGTAATTTCAAGTAGTGTGTGTGTGTGTGTATGCACAGTGGTACCTCGGCATATGAACCTAAAACTTTTCGCCTTAAGAAAGTAACCGAACCGAACTGAACGTCGGCTAAGTTGCGCGCATGTCCAGGAGCCGTTTAAAACTTGTTTGTGTCAGTGGAAGGCCAAGTGAAGCGAGTTAACAAGTTTTATTGTAGGATTTTATGCGTTTTGTGCAAACTTTAGTGAAGACGTAGCTCCATGGGTGGCAAGAATGTTAGCAAGGACGGTAGAAAGAAGAAAACGGAGCTGCTTTCAGTTTTGTTTTTAAAAGAGGAATCATAAATTAAGGTGAAGTTTAATATGTATTTATGTCATAGTTAACTTCCTTTGCATGTCTTTTCTAAATGTTTTGATTGTAATTATATGCAAAAAATATGATTATAGTGTTGGATATTGGTAATATTTTTGGGCGGCTGGAACGGATTATCTGCATTTACATTATTTCCTATGGGAAAATGCGTTTTGAGAAGAACTCGTCTACGGAATGGATTAAATTCATATGCCGAGGTGACTTAGACCTGCCCTCTGCCCCCCTGCATGTGAAACTCTCAGGCACAGAGAATGTAACAAGCTTTCGATACAAATCCAACAGCACTTCTTTGATTCTGTTAAGAGGAACCATGAGTGCTAGAGATTTGGTTCTTGGATTGTTTGAGACACTCTGGGATGTCAAGTTTTATGTGCATATTTAAAAAATTGAGCATGGGGTGGCAGCTTTTCCAAAGTAGTCCAAAAGAGTGTTTTTGCAGCAAATCTGCCAGAATGTAAAATGAATGGATTCCTATGGGAAAATACGTATGTTTTTTGTCAGGTCCCAAACAATGCTTTATAGTTCCCAAACGGTTTGGCTGTTTTTCTCCATTCCTTTTTTGGAGCTGTCAGAGCACCTGGCTCTCCGTTTTGATATAAGTTTTGTGGGGGTTTGTGCAAAATCGAGCATGCATCAAAAAGAGAGAGAGAGAGAGAGGTAGTTTTTTTCACTGATTAATAGCCCACATTCTGTACAAGGAATAATTTGGGTGAAAAATCTTTGGAAAAACAGAATTTTCAAGATTTTTGGTTAGAAATGTGACATTTAAAATATAAGAATAATATTACAGATATGCAATAACAACAAAACGAATAAATGTAGAAATCCAAGCACCTTCAACAAGTAATGCCCTCTAGTGGACGGTTACATAGAACACCAAAGTGGCCATGGATGAACGTATCCTCACTGATTGGCTTTTGGCGACCATGTTTGTTTTTGTTCTGAAATTATTATCCACAGTGGTCAGACGTGCTATGAATGCATTAGACATTTAGTTTAGTTTGAATAACGATGGAGTATTCCCTTAAGCGTTCCTATTAGACTAAATCACCGCTAGTGCACGTTTTTGCAGCAGGATACTAATTAAGGAGAACAATTATTGTTGAACCCACCTTTGCTCTTCTCAGTAACCAGATCACACTGATGCTGGTGGATGCCAGCTCCCGGCTGGGCATGCTCTGCAAATACGCACACACGCACACCTCACAGAGGTGCTGCAGACGCTTCACTTGGTACATCTCTGCACAGACGAGTACCGCCATAGCCTGCAACACACTGGCTAAACACGCAGACAGACACACACGCACACACATATACACGTGTCTGTCAATCATCTCTAGGTTCTCTTTTGTCTGCCATCAATCATCCTGGCAGCTGTCAGACCCCTGTGTCACATTGTACGGGTGCTCATATTCATCTACTGGCAATCAAATCTGAATCTGAAAGAATATTTGCTGCCTGCTATGTTCGGTACAAGAAGTACAACATCCATCAACGCCCTGCTATGATGGAACAAGCGCTACAATAAAGACAAGTTAAGTATCTGTTATTTAATTCGATCTGACGATGTGTGTTTGTCAGGACAAAAGAAAATGTTTTCTGGGGAGCCGTTTATAGCTGCCCCACACTGAGAACTTGAAGTCGCAATTATCCAAGATGAAGAAGATCAGATTTAAAGGAGGGGGAGCAGATTCACCTGGACAGCAGGTGTCTGTGTAGAGGTACTCCAGGAAGGCGAGGAATGTGTCGGAGGAAACCCCGTGTATGGGTACTACTCGGTTCCGTGCTTCTGCGTACTTGCCGCTGAACATGGCTGCCATGACATCACAGCGAGCGACAAGCACGGCTCTGTGTGCGGGCAGGACGCTCCCTGGAAAGTGCATAACACACACCAACATGAACATGTTGTGGTAGAAGATGTAAGATTGAAAAACACTTTTTATTTACACTATATGGACAAAAGTATTTGGCTTAACTGGCAATGACACTGTATCTAAATGCATATACTTCGATATAGAGTTGGTGCCGGTTTTTGTAGCTATAACAGCTTCCACTATACTTGGAAGGCTGTTCACAAGATTTGGGAGTGTTTCTGTAGGAATTCATGCCCATTTATTCTGTAGAGCATCAGGGCTCTGTGTTAGGGCCAGTCAAGTTCTTCCACATCGAACTCATTAAACCATGTCTTTATAGTTCTCGCTTTATATAGCGCTTTTAACAGTTGTCAATTTCGCAAAGCAGCTTTACACAATCAAAAGAATTATTTAAGTTTGTATGGAATGTGAATGTGTATGAACCAAAATGGTCAGATTGTCCCTGGTGAGCAAGCCGAGGGCGACAGTGGCAAGGAAAAACT
>JAOTQY010000018.1:4231300-4250021 GCA_026413445.1 Dolichallabes microphthalmus | reverse complement strand
TATGTTGGGTGATTTTTTTTTTTAAGTTAGATTTTATTTGACTGTTTTTGGTTTGTTTTATTTTGTTTTGTTTTTGTCTGGGTCACTGATTATTTACTCACGTCTGTATAAAAGTTCTTTTTAGCTAAAAGTATTCATTAATTTAAATGCTGGAAATAAAACACAAGAACCGCGCCATTGCTGTGTCTTTATCTCCTTAACTACATTTACAGTACATCCTAAGCTTCTTAATGACAAAATTTTTGGTGTGTTCTTGAAGACTCGCGAAGGACACCTTTAAGCTGCAGTGCAGAAGTACATTAACACCAAATAACAGCATGAGAACAACTCAGCACCAACAGACTCAGATACGTATAGCATGCCTTTGATCCTTAATCCCTAACAGATTAGTGTATGACGAAGATGAAAAATTCATGAGCAGCCACTCATGCACAATGCCACTCTGGCAAAACAATAATTTACAGCGTAATAACACATTAAGCTGCGGTCCCATGGGATATACGCACATTTTTTGACTAAGAGACAAAAGCATCTTGATAATTTAAACCTCGTGGGATTGAAGCAGAATAGCAGAAGCCAATTTTCTCTTACCGTTAAGCCGTGCCCCGACCGCCACCAGAATGACAGGCATGCCCCAATGGCGCAGGAGCGGGCGGAGTCGAGGCGCGTAGCCATTTCGGACCTGTTGGAAGGCCAGTTTGTCGTTTACGGAATACTTAATGACCACGATATCAGCTTGCTCCAAAACACTCCGCACGCTGGCCCAGTCACTGTCCAACAAGTCCTGCGTGGGGAATTAAGACGAGAACCAAAAAGTATGAAGACAATGCATTTTCGCGACATCATCAAGATATCTTCCCAAAGTATACAGTATGCCCAACTCTCGTGTCTAACAAGCTGCAGTAATGAACTTAATAAGAAATCTCCTTAAAATCCCTTACAAACCCATTAATTCTGTTATTTTTTATCCTCCATTCTCAGTATCTTAATCATTTTGTCTCTCATTTACTCAGTACACAGTACACTTGCTGGAGCAACTATTACTCACCATGAACCTACTCATAAATTTTATAACGTACATATTCAAAACATACACATTTAAATGTTTTTGCATGTTCTTCCTTTTAGTCCCCTACTATAATTCGAGAATTTCGAATATGACAAGTATTCTGAACTGATGTTTGTCATTTTCTGGTATTTTGGTCCTTCCATGTGACATCCGGCAACAGATTCTCTGCACCCTGGAGATTTATCCGTGATTTCTAAAGCAGTTCTCAGCTCCAGGCTCAGTTGTCATTCACACACTACGGGCAATTTGGGAACGGCAATCAGCCTAAGCCATTTATTCATTCACTACACAATACTTATTCACTCATTCATCTAGTACACAATCATCACGCACTCATTCATCCACCACACCATATTCATTTACCTGTTCATCACCACATCCTATTCACTTAGTCATTCA
Organism: Dolichallabes microphthalmus; assembly: GCA_026413445.1. NCBI lineage: Eukaryota > Metazoa > Chordata > Actinopteri > Siluriformes > Clariidae > Dolichallabes > Dolichallabes microphthalmus. Next base: position 4,248,553 of record JAOTQY010000018.1, on the reverse strand, counting down.
TCTACAACTCCATACTTACTTGTTCATTCATTCACCACACCATATTCACTTACTCATTTATCCATCACACAATACTCACTGACTTGTTCATTCACCGCACAAAATTGACTCACTCAATCCACCACACAGACCAAACTAGCCCATTTATCCAACACACCAAATTCACTTATTCAATCATCCAGCACACAATTCTCACTGGTTCATTCACCACATAAATCACCCACTCATTCATCCAACGCACAAAATTCACTTATTCACTCATCCACCACACAATCCTCACTCACTCATTCATTCATCCAACACACCAAATTCACTCATTCATTCAGCCACCACATAATATTCACTCACTTATTCATCCACCATACAATATTCATTTGTTCATCCTCCATGGCATATCTGTTCACTTAATTATGCACCATACCATATTCACTCACTTATTTACTCACCACGCAATACTCACTTACCTGTTTATTCACCATACAACATTCTTTTCACTCATTCATCTACCACACAAGTCACTCAACACACCAAATTCACTTGTTCATTCATTCAGCACACCAAATTTACTTATTTCATCCAACACACCAAATTTACTTATTCATTCATCTACCACACAAGTCACTCACTCATTCATCCAGTACAAAATAATCACTCACTTATTGATCCACCACACAATACTCACTCACGTATTCATCCACCATGCAATATTCATTGAGTAATGTATCCACCATACAATATTCACTTGTCTATCTTCCACATCTGTTAATTTATTCATAAACAATACCATATTCACTCAATCATTTATCCTCCATACAATACTCTTATTCATTTATCCAACACACCAAATTGACTTTTTCATTCCTCCACCACACAAGCCACTCACTTATTCATCCAGTACACAATAATCATCACCTATTCATTCACCACACCATATTCACTCACCCCTTCATCCAGCACACCAATTTCACTTATTCATTCATCCAACACACCAAATTCACTCATTCATTTCTCCACCACACAATACTCACTTCACTTATTCATCCACCATGCAATATTCATTGACTAATGTATCCACCATACAATATTCACTTGTTTATCTTCTACATCTGTTCATAAACCATACCATATTCACGCAATCATTTATTCTCCATACAATACTCTTATTCATTCATCCACTACACAAGTCACTCACCCATTCATCTGGCAGACCAATTTCACCTATTCATTCATCCACCACACAATACTCAATCCCGTATTCATCCAACACACCAAATTCACTCATTCATTCCTCCACCACACAATACTCACTCATTCATTCATCCACCATGCGATATTTATTCACTAACTTATCCACCATACCATACACACTTCCTTGTTCATCCTACACATCACTATACCATATTCCCTCACTCTTTCATCTACCACACAACACTCACTCACTTCTTCTCCACCAAACCACTCACTCACCCGCTCACACATCCACTACACATTCACTCACTCAGTCTTTCCCTCACATGTCCACATTCTCTCACTCTCCCAGTTGACTCACCCAGCTAGGGCAGTCACGCACCATCACTCTGACATCCCCGAACACTCTAGACTGGTACTCCATAAAGGCTGGGTTCAACGGGTGTCTGGAAGGAGTGGTGGACGTGGGGTCCAGCTCTCTGGCTCCATGGCCCAGGTAGCTCCACAGCAGTCCTCCTTGCACCTGTGCTGGAGCGGCGGGCTCCTCTCCGGACCCCGCTCCTCCGGGACACTCGCTGCCCAGGGCCACTATGTGGACAGACCTGCACGGTGGGTGACAACAACATTGGCTGTAGGGGACAACTTAGGTCATGACCAGGAAGGGGCAGTTGTGGTGTTAACTATTTGTCATGATGCAATTTCTGCATTCCAAGGTGTCATTGAAGGAACAGTGTCATCCATGGGTCATGCAATTTTATTGCAATTATTATTATAATTGTTATTATTATAATACTAATAATTATAATACTAATAATAATAATAATTATTATTATTATTATTAAACATAAAACAACACAGTTTTAAAGTCATGCTTTGTCCAACTTACATGGTCCCCTGAGCTGAGAGCATGAAGCTTGGTGAGCACGTCCTCAAGCGCCACGTTTTCCCATCAGACGGTTTTTTTGCGCAATCAGCCTCAATAACATCGAAAATTCCATCGAAATCCGGCCGCGTCACGCGCCAAACCGCTCGAGTCCCGCCGTCTCGAGCTGCGTTTCGGTGTTCATTCTGCTTAAAAAAACAAGCCGCTGGAAAGACAAAAGTGTGTGTGTGAGTGTGTGTGTGTGTGTGCGGTGCGCAATGCTCCAGTGAGCAGACCCAGAGCGAGAAGCCCCCCCACCAGAGCCCGCGTCCAGACCCCGCAGTGTGCAGCGCTACACCGCACAAGTTCACCACAAAACAACGTGGAGAAGAAGAAGAAAGGAATCCACAAACCTCCCCGCCACGCGCTTCCTCAACCCCGAATCACCTCGAGAGGAGGGAACGAGCTCTGAGTTGGCACTCCTGACTCAGCACTCAGAATATTGCAACACATCCATCCTGTGTTCCACCACCTCGAGCTCAGTGCCATCCCAACAGCAGCCTGCACATCTGCACAGCTCTCTCTCTCTCTCACACACACACACACACACACAGTGGGTTATCCCTGCACACATGCTTTAAATCTAAAATCAAATCAAATAAACAATGGCATGTTACAGTAAATGCATGAGGGATAGAAATTGTTATTATTATTGGTGGCTTAGTGGTTAGCACTGTCGCTTTTCACCTCCAGGGTCCATGCAGGTTCGAAACCTGCCTGTGTGTATGGAGCTTGTATGTGCTTGGTGGGTTTCATTCCACATTCCAAGGACGTGCAGATTAGGCTAATTGATGTCCACGGTTTGCTCATAGTGTGTGAATGAGTGGTGATAACCACTGTATTTATTTCAATTCTATTTGTATGGCGCTTTTAAAGTGCCCCTATTATGCCATTTTAAAGGTTGCTAATATTGCTTGATGAGTCTCTTAAAACAGGTTTACATGTATGAAAGGTCAAAAAAACACTTTAGTTTTTCCCAAAAATAAATTAAATTTTACCCCATTTCTAAATGATTCGTAAACGACTCGTGTGAAGCAGTTCGAAGATTCAGTCTGTCTAAACCCCTCCTTTCCGTCAGCCCTCACTGCTGTGATTGGTCAGATGGCGCGGCCCTTTATGATTGGTCTACCGCTACAGCGTGTGTCGGAAAATTAGCGAAAACGCCCATTACCATAACTGAACGACGGCTCTGGAGACCCGTCAATACATAGAAAAGATGGCGTTGGTTTTACCGTATCGATTCGAGCCGGAGTCTGACAATGAAACGGTTGAAGTGGCACATCGACAAGAAACTGTTTTGCATGCACGACTGGAGCAGGACGTTTCTCAGTGGTAAGCGCAGGATACCGCGTCTTCTTGACATGATGTAACGTCATGTGACGTGGATCCGTAACAGAGAAATATTAGAATTGCTAACGACTCGTTTAGGCGAATGTGCACCGACTCTTTTTTTTAAGGAACAAAAACTCCATTTATCGTGCACTGTCGGCGTCACAACTTTGCAGATAGTTTATGTTCACATACAGCTACATGGCACACTGCATGAAAGATCATATTTGAAAACGCATAATAGGGGCACTTTAACAATTGTCATTGTCTCAAAGCAGCTTTACTCATTCAAAAGAATTATTTAAGTTTGTATGGAATGGAATTAATCAAAATGGTCAGATAGTCCCTGATGAGCAAGCCGAGGGCAACAGTGGCAAGGCAAAACTCCCTGAGATGGCAACAGGAAGTAACCTTGAGAGGAACCGGACTCAACAGGGAACCCATCCTCATTTGGGTGAAACAGAGAGCAGGAATTGATCTGCATTCATACTGTGTGTTAGGTGGCAGGCAGTTCAACTATAACAACTGATGTTAATTTCCATTTTTACTACCGTGATAGGACATCCGGTCAACATTCACACACACATAGACACACTACGGGCAATTTGGGAATGCCAATTAGCCTAATCTGCATGTCTTTGGACTTTGGGAGGAAACCAGAGCACCTGGTGGAAACCCACCAAGCGTGGGAAGAACAAGCAAACTCCATACACACAGACCCCACAGGCAAAAATCGAACCCGGATCCTGGAGGTGCAAGGCAACAGTTCTAAAACACTATGCCACTGCGCAGCCATTAATAATTCCTACATTCAAATCATGTTTCGCCCCTACAGTATATCCCTCATATGCATTTACCATCCTATTGTTTTTTAAGTTTTATTCATCATCATCATCACATCTGGACCAGGATCATAGGGGGGCCTGGAGCCCATCCTAAGGGATTTAGGGCACGAGGCGGGGTACACCCAGAACAGGATGGCAATTAATCGCAGTGCACGCACACACACACACACACACACACACACACTCACTCACACGTTCAATTTGGGTACGCCAATTAGCCTAATCTTCATGTCTTTGTACTGTGGGAGGAAACCGAAATACCCGGAGGAAACACACCAAGCACGGGGAGAACATGCAAACTCCATGCATAACAACCTTGAGGTGGGAATCGAACCTGAGGGTGCAAGTCGACAATGATAACTACCAATAATAATAATAATAATAATAATAGGGCACAAGGCAGGGTACACCCTGGACAGGGTGCCAATCCATCACAGGGAACGCACTTGCACACACCACACACCACACACACACTCATTCACAAACCACAGGCAATTTGGGACATTTTCCATTATATTTGATATTAATTACACAGGACAGGTTCACTCACTTTCTAATATAGCAAGAATGTTATCCAATATCCAATATAATAACCAACATAAAGCACTTAAGACTGTTAAGAAATGGTTCCCAAACAATTAACTAAAGGAAAACCAAACACAAATGTTGGGTAAATGTTCTCCGCTTTTATCTAGGCAGATTATAAAAAGTAATGCCTTTTTATGAGGATTTATAGCAACACCGTTTAATGTTCATTTAATAATATGTTTCTGCTAAGCAATCCAAATTGATTGAATGTCATGACCGTTTGATTTTTTTCCCCACAGTTTCTGTATCTTTTATGAAAAACCTGTATCATCTGTAATTAGACTTGATATACTAGACGTTTCAAGCCTCCGGACCGCTTTATTTGCGGTCACTTTTGGTAGACTCGTATTAATGAAAAGGGCATAGTGGGTTAGTCTCGAGTGCGGCCTTATTTCTGCATGAGAGCGCATTCACCTCCTTCGTACAGCATTCCTTGACTCGCTAAACTCTCCCACTCCACGGGAAGAAAAAGCCCATTATCGCCCAAACTGTGCACAACATTATTCACTGCTGGACTGCAGGGTAAGAAATCCAGGACATTCAGAACATGAAACTTATAAAGGGGTCTTTAACCCAATAATACACCTAACACCGGGACACCAGCATGACAAGTACTGAAAGAATGCCTCGATACAGTCATGGTCCCGCCTTACTATCTTCCAAGAAGTGGAAATGGAGGCAAAAGTGTTGGAACAACAGCTTACCAAAACTAGACGGTTTACTTTGTTCGGTTTCAGCAACCATGTGCTCACTGTAGCCTAAGTTTCCAGTTCTTGGCTGACAGACGTGAAAGAGTGCTGATCATTTTTCCTCTGATGTTCTGATGTGATCTTAAGCTCTTGACCTGTATCAGCACAAATTCATGCACTGCCTTGCCTATGGTGCATCATGATTGGCAGAGTGGATAACTGCAAGTATTGATAAGTGCCTATGCATATTCCTTTATATTACCAACATTTATTACAATCCTTAAAGCCAATAAATCATTTTGCTTGGCTATTTTGGTCAAGGTATAGTATTTCATCATCTTAAAACTGCCAAATGTATTGTGTCCCATCTCTAAAATACGAACCGAAGAGCAGCGCATAGCTGGACGCAGTGCTACGGTGAAAGAGAGATTACCATTGCGAAGGTGAAGGATTATAAAATGTGATACTAAAATATGTCACTTCCTGAGTCACTCAGTCTAGACTGAACAGCAATCAGATCCAAATGGCAGCGTGTCCTTGAATCGCTCCTTCTGCCAATCAACGGTGTACGTCTACACCGAACAACAAAAAATAAACCATTTTACTCAATTTTTAGTCAATTTAAGCTACAACAAACATAGATGTTAAAATATACATACATGGTTGTGCAAGAAGCAGTTACTGCAGTAACATTATACAACTGTGTGTGGCTCAGGATGGTGACTGTGAATATTAATAGTAGTGTTGTGTTTGCAAAGGAGATAAGAATCATTACAGAAAAGTACCTTTTTTCCTAGAGCCCTCTTTTGCACTTACAAAATGTCTTTCATCTTTGTGTTCATCCAGCATGGGCATTTTCTTCTATTTCCTCCTACGAGGACAAGTTTGGAAGGAGCCTCCAGTATCAGCACTTCGGTAACAATCAGAGGCGAAGCTGTAATGTACGTTGTTGTTTTTTTTGTGATGAGAAGGGGGAAAAAACGAGACTAGTAAGGGAAAGACTGTTTATTTTACAGATGTTGCACAATGTTAAATATAACCATACACAGATTGCAAAAGTGTCATTCTTTAATAAATAAAAATGATAGTATTGGCAAATTGCTGAGGTATAAGAGGAGGAAACCACTTCAGGGCAAAAAAATAATCAATTCCAGGGTGGATTAACAGCCCGCTGCATCATCAAGCTGTCAGTGACAATTTTTGCCAGATTGTGTCCTCAATCATTCAGAAACCTTTTCTCATTAGTCACACCTGACAATTAGCTGCTCAATGATTCATCTACACCTGAATCCTTCCCTTTCTTTATCTGCGCTCTGCCTTGCTCTGTCTGATAAAAGTCTGACTCGACGAACTTGGAGATGTCGGACAGTGTCACATAAATCTTCCCGTCCACTTCAGTCACCTTGTGTATTCTTTGCTTTATGCCTTTGGACTTCCAGCAAGGTGGCTGGTCTTTGTCCTTTGGATTCGAGGCATTGTAAAGCCCCTCGCCCTCTGCCAGGGTGATCTTGTACTTGTGCTTCGGACACACGATGCAAAGCCTCTTGTCAATTTCCTGCATTAAAAAAAATATCAAGAAATTCTCATTCTATAAAACTAACCTTCCTGTCTTGGTTAGAGTTCATTCATGTTTACATTCATGGAAACTCACCTCAATATCTCCATTTAACAAAGATCCACCAGCATCTATTAAAAACAGAGATGTAAAAATAGGGTGTCCATCCATCGCAGCACACAAGCATGCATGCACTCACACACTCACTCACTCACACACTACAGACCGTTTTCTGAATGGGAATTAGCCTACTTTGAATGTCTATGGACTACGGAAACCGGAGTACCTGGAGGAAACCCACCTACGCGACCTTTACACTACCGTGCAGCCTGTGGAGTTATAGCATTTTGCAAAATCATCCAAACTTCACACTAATATAACCAAAATTATTTAAGTGTCAAATGTAGGAACTTGTGCTTTTTGAAGCCTTTGTAATTCAAAGAAACAATGCACAAAGTATTCCCTGTTAGCTTTTAATACCTCTTGTGTCTTTTGATTTCTTTTTTTTTTTTTTTACTCAAATCTGCCAAAATGGAGATATCTCATTTTGCTTTGAAACTGTTGAAATATATAATGCGATTAAGATACATTTGCAATCAGAAGTTTACATATACTCATCCTAATATTGAATATCATGGCAATATTGTGCTTGTAATATACACTATATGGACAAATATATGGACTATTAGATCTAACCTGTTAATTATTGAATTCAGGTGTTTCAAACAGGCTCCTTATCCCCAGTGAAGGATAATCCTAATACTTCAGCGTACCAAGACATCTTGGACAATGCGATGCTTCAAACTTTGTGGCAACAGTTTGGGGAAGGCAATTTCTATTCCAACATGACTGAGCCCCAGTGCACAAAGCAAGGACTATAAAGACATGGTTAAATGAGTTTGGAGTGGAAGAACTTGACCGGCCCGAACATAGAGCCCTGACCTCAACCCCATCGAGCACCTTTGGAATGAACTGGAACGGAGATTGCGAGCCAGGACTTCTGGTGCAACATCAGTGCCTGATCTTATAAATGCTCTACAGGATGAATGGGCACGAATTCCCACAGAAACACTCCAAAATCTTGTGGACAGCCTTCCAAGAAGAGTGTAAGCTGTATTAGCTGCAAAAGGAGGAAGTATTGAAGTATATGTATTTGGATACAATGTCATTGCAGGTTTGGCCAAATACTTATGCCCATATCGTGTATATCTTTAATTGGTTATGTATTTTAACTTGTGTGTGAATATAATTTGTTAATCGGCAGAATCTATTAAACACCTATAATACATGAAAAACCCCAAGAATTACTTTTACTTTTACTGTACTTGTCCTTCATGGATAGATTTAAAAATATATAATTGTTGATTAACTGCTGTAGTTTAAGAGAAATAAAACATTTCACGAAACTTTGCCATTGAATCTTATGTACTTAATGTTATGCTAGATAAATACATACAATAACTTACAATAATTCTGTAATAATCATAAGAAGATCCCAACAGACATCACATCTGGTTTAAGTTTGCACTGGTTAATTTTAGGTTGTAAAATTGAGAAGAATAAAAATAAAGGTGGGAAAAAAAAAACAAGTTTAAGAGAGTCTCTGAAGGAAAAGGTTTTACTTGAGCTGGGTTCTCAAGTACCTCTATTTATCGTCTCCTATTTCTATTTTACCACCATGCCTCAAAATGATATTTTAAAATGACCCTAGACCATAACGTCCAAAAATACAAAACTCCCTGGACCTGTGGGTTAATCTAAAGGCCGTACCATGCTGGGGGATAAAAACACACACACACACACACACACAAAAACATCCGCTCTGAGATATTAAGGCACTGATGACTGATTAATACAACCATTCATGATAGATTAGATTCAGATCTCAATTTTAAAAAACATTAAGTTAAATATTGTCAGAAATCGCACACAGGCAACAATCAGTTAAATTATAAATCATTAAACAAAAGAGGAAAAATCTGAACAAAATGCACATTACATCTCATTATAGCGATGGGCAAGCGGTCTAAGGCGTTGTGATAAGGTCGCAGTTGAGTTATTGATTACAAGGCTGGCGGTTCGAGCCCCATCTCAGATAGATTCCCGCTGTTGGGCCCTTGAGCAAGGCCCTTAACTTTCTCTGCTCCAGGGGCGTTTTCAAAATAACTAACCCCTGCTTACTAACAAAGCTGGGATATGTAAAGAATAAAGAATTATACTTTGCAGTTATGTATAGTATATGTAATGAATAAAGGCTGATCTTACTTAATTAAATTACATTTGCATCCCACTGACATTACATTCACAAAAATTTATTTAAAGTAAAGGTAAAAGATATGAACTATCCTTCACAACAACCTATGTGCATCTTGCAGATAAATAATTTACATGAGAAAAAAAAAAACACCTCAACACAGCAACTCATTAGAAGGTCCCTTAACAATCGTCTAGACGTGGCCTGCCACTGGTGCTGCCGGATTTTGAATATATAAAAAAGATAAATACAATCATTAAACTACTTCCTAGGACCTTTTTTTCTTTTTTTTTTCTTTATCCTGCTTATCCTACAGAGTAAGCGCGCTATAAAGAATGGATGAGAGTGAGATATCTTCAATGTCCTACTGTGTTTAGCATGGATGCTGGTTAACCAGGGTTTTTTTTTCTGTATCTCAACCATATTACTTTTAACTCTATTGTTTATTAAAACGCAAAAAGAACCTTGCGGGAAAGGAATAAAATTATGAGATTTTGTTGGCTGAATGGTTAAATGCATGTATTATGGATTCAATCTTGGATTTATAAATGTTTTAATTTAAGCATAATTTGTGCAATTCATCCAAAAATGTTATGTTCCTACCATGATATACTAAATTTTATAATATGGGCTTGTATTGTGGGAATCTTTCTTACCCACTCACCCCTAATTGACATTCTAATCTCGTCAGGTTCAAGCAGAAACACCGAATCCTACAGGGAGCAACAAGGTTGCTGATTCATAAGCTTATATGTACAGTTCACAGTAGAGCCTTGGATAAAACATTAAGCCCTGTAGACCACTGTCATTTCACTTAGAGAGAACAAAGTACTCACGATAGCACTGCTGGTCCAAAGCGTAGAAGACACCCTGGTGATAAAAGATGGCCAGATTCCTGTCGTCCACAGTAAAACTAGTGCGTTTGGCCTCAATGAGGTCTTTCTTGGCTCCCACCAAGAATGATTCTGGGGTTTCCTCTTTGGACATGGCGGCAGAGAGCCTCTTACAGTTTAGGATCTCACTCGTTCTAGAAAATAATCATTCTTTTCAACATTATATACAGATACATTCATCCATCCTTCTTAGTATCTCTGTAGTCCAACTAGGGACCATGAAGACCAATGGTGACCATTATATTTATTCCCAGTTCTGCATGTTTTTGGACTGTGGGAGGAAACCAGAGTACCCAGAGGAAACCCACCAAGCACGTGGAGAACATGCAACCTCCATGCACACACACAGACCAGGCGGGAATCATAACCGGACCTTGGAGGTGCACGGTGACAGAGCTACCACTAACCACTAAGCCTACAGTACATATAGATACACTGCAATATAATTGAGTCCCGTAGTAAATGGTTCTTAAAATAGGCTTTAAAAAAGCAATTTTACTAGATTTTCTGGAATGCCCACATAATTGTTTCTATGAGGTGTATCCAGCCTGTTTTGGCTGGTAGCTAAAAAGAAAAAAAATGGATAAAGCAATGAAATGAATCAAGAATATCATGGCAGAGAATAACTTAAAGGTTAATTAAATTTCAATTGAAATATAGTCAGTGAAATAACAATGGGTGTTTTCGTTCGCAGTTTATTTAATCTAATTGATTACTGCTGTATGGCCCGATAATCTGCTGAATTGTAGTGTATTACTTTCCTCTTTACACCAAGAAGCTTATTTGAAGTGGCAGCTCATGGAATGTTGGGCAATGAAATATAATAAAAGACACACAGAAGGGTATTTGAAATTGCTAATATAATGATAATGATAAAAATAATATCATTTTTAAAATAATGCCTGTCTATCATTAGTAATATGATAGCTAACATACAGTAAAGTCAGTCTGTAATGTTTAAGTATAATGACCATAAGTGTTAAAAATACCAAAGTACAGAGTCATCTCTTAAAAAAAGCTTATGTATAGTGATCAGCTGGAAATGGGATCAATATACTATACATTAAAGCACCTCGATATTGTATTAATGCTTAATTATGTTATAAGTATGTTTGTGTTTCAAAGTAGGGGAGAAGACATACTGAGTAATTCTATTTAAGTATAATACATAATATCCAAGAAAAATTTATTAAAAAGCAATTAAACAGTCAATCAGCAATACTTAACAGAATTATTATTTTTTGTAAATAAATATAAATATAAATACAGTATAAACAAATTGCATAGAAAACATCCGACTGATATACAGCATGTAATCATGTAGCAATAGATAAGAGAAGAAAAGATCCTTGAGATTTCAATTACATTAAATATCTAAATAAAGGTTAAGGACTGAAAAGTAAATAAAAAATGGAAATGTATATGCATGTAAGGAATGTACTGTATAAATAAGTCAGTGTAGTAAAGTAGAATTATTCACATATTTCCCACCCATGTTTAAACGGAAATTTGATTACAAATTTGCAAGTCTTCCAAACTACTCTACAAATGATCTCAAAACTAACACAATTTACAGAATAATGTAGATTTTTATTAATTAAGAATGATAGTTTTCTGCTGTTTTTTTTTTTTTTTTTTTACCTGTATTTGTTCCCAGCCTGCTGTATTAATGGACGAGAAATGCAAAGAGGACCCCCGGCTGGTCTAACGCAGCTGTTATCAGAGCAGCCCGGTGAAGAGCGGTTAGCCCTATCACCCCTCTGACATTATCTTGCCACAACACCATAGAGGGTTTTACACGCAAACACAAATCCAGGGAAATGTTTTAAACATTATATCCTTGTTCGTAATTGTATATAACTTAAATCAGCATAAAAAGGACTATAGCGATAAATGTTTCTAATCATACATGTTTTTGATGCCCTTATTGTTCTGAATGTTAATTACACTTGTCATTTTTATACTGCACCAGCAGCGGTAATCTATCTCAACTCAGATAATCAAGACTCATTGCAATCAAAAATTTCCTTAAATACTCATTTCCTGTAGTATAGTACATGACACATATTATGTAATCATGTCCTGTTTATTATAAGCTTATGTTGAAATTATAAATTGACTGATTATGACACTACAGTACATGTCAGGGGTATGCTGTTATAAATTTGGACTTTACAAGTCTTTTATTTAAGTAAAAAATTCACCTTTTTTCACCTTAAATGACAAATTAAGGTATCTCAGGTCAGAGTTACAAACGATGGCACCTTGGATTCAACCAAATTATGAAGTGTACATAATTATGATGGATTATGATGGCAAATTATTATATATAATACTGATTCTAGGCTGAGGTTAGCACGGTTGCATGGCTTGGAATTAAAATAAACATATACTGTATATATTGAGGCCATAAGATACAATCTGTCCCTTTTAGTTTTTTAACTCATGGGCAAAATCTACAGCTCGTCCCCAAATTTTGCTTTGTTCACATACATTCATTTTTTTCTCATTTTGAGTATGTTGCCTGTAGAGTTTAAGTATTTTGTGTGCATATTTTACTACTTTGATCAATTGTCTTGTGTGAAAACGAACCACTTAGAAAAAAATATGATAAGACGTCTCTGGGGATCAATACGTCTGGTTAATCTGGTTTCCTCCCACATTCTAAAGGCGTACATCGTAGGCTGATTGGTGCTTTCAAATTGCTCGTAGTGTATGACTGGGTGTGGAAGTGTGCATGTGCGCCTGTGCCCTGTGTTTGGTTGTCAATCATTTAAAGTTGTCCCCTGCCATTTATGCATAAGAAATCTTGCCATGGTATATTCATCACCTTTACCATGGTATGTATTGATAGTACCATGCTACTTATTTGCTGATATAGTACATATACCACAATATGGTACAACGGTACCTATACTATAGAATGCCCGTAGTATGGCATTATGGAACACATACCAGGATACTGTGAAAAATGTTATACATCTTTATATCCCATAATGGTAATATTTATATAATAACCTCTGCAATGCTTTTTTACATGTTGTGGTACCCTCCAAAGGTTATTACGAGGTGGCATCAAAAAGTCACAGTCACAGGGAGCACAGGCCTTCATAAGTCAGTGTGCCAAAAGACATCGCCCTGTGTACATTGGGAGCTGTGCAACTGTGCTATTCTGACCACCTGCATTACCATGTCTGCGATTTCATCATGGCCAGCAAGTTAGAACAAAAAGTGAACATAAAATTCTGTGTGAAACCCGACAAATCTGCCCCAGAAACATTTGACTTGATTCAGCAAGTTTATGGCGATGCTGCAATGAGTCATTCGAGGTGTTTTGAGTGGCATGAGCGGAAAAACATCACTGGAAGAAGACGAGAGATCAGGAAGACCTTCAACCAACTCAACCCCTGAAAATGTCGAAACCATTTGGAAACTTGTGCATGATGATGATGATGATCATCGGAGAACAATCCACAATATTGAACAGTCCAGGAAATCCTCACGTGTGATTTTGAAAATGCGCCATGTTAATGCACCATGTTGATGCACCATGTTGATGCCAAGTTGGGTGCCAAGTGAGCCAGGAGCAGAAGGAACATGGTGTCAAGCTCAACCCCCAAAAATGTCGAAAGCATTCAACAACTTGTACATGATGATCGTTGGAGAAATACCGCACCAAAACCTACTTGCCAGATAATAATAAAGTTTTAATAAGTAATAAAGTACTTTCATGTAAATAGAGCTAATCTTAACCCTACTATCACGTTTGATACTATTCATGATTAGCAGGTATCTAATATGATACTTTCTGTGCTATACCATACCATATTTAATATGCTATAATGCCATATGTATAATATGTTATACGTAACGCCGTACTTACTGGGTACCACAGTCGCTACTGAAGTTTAATAAGTATCTACTATGGTATGTTTGTACTCATATGTACTGTATGTTAGATATGTTAGTATATGTAAAGTCCTGATGTGCCACCGTCCCTACCATGGTAATGTCTGAAGTGGGTCCCCTGGAAGGAAAGGCTCCAGGCCCTCACAACCCTACACAGGATAAGCAGTATGACAAATAAATGACATTTTTTTGAATGACATTAATTACACATACAATATCTGAACTTAATTATTTTTATATGAAATATGACTTAAAAATGTGACTAACAATAGTTTATCCCAATAAAAACAATAAGATTTAACACTTCAAAAAACAACGCAGTTGTCATTTTTATTTCTTAACAAATAAACTGATAAGGGAATTAATGCTTAATGGACATGTGATTTATACACACATAACATACAAATAAGGCAGCGTGAGATTTGCGCATACTATATTAGAGCGCAGGAAGCAACGCACTCGCGCGCATCAATACGTCACAGCGCCTGCGCAGTGGTCGCGGTCTAACCCGGAAGGAACGTGTGGTCAGTCTGGGTGCTTCAGATATAATAAGGCGAGGCGACTTTGACGTAAGTAAACGATTATATTTTGTGAAAGAATCTTATCTAAGAGCACCGAATCTCCAGGGGGAACAAATGAGCTATCTAGGCATGTGTTTTATGGTTTAAAGGTGAGCATTTGGAGTGTATGAAGTGTTTGCTGATCTGTTTGGAGGTGTTTGTGAGGGGTCAGATCACTCTTAGCAGGTTTGACAGTCTTTGTCACTAAGGAATGACTTATAAGTGGGATTTACTTCTACAAGTGTCTGCAAATTCAGCTATATTTAGTAACATCTACTTGACAGTGTAGATAGACAATCATTCTGCACCAATCTGGAAAAAAGGTTTACACTGCCTGGTCTCTCTCTCTCTCTCTCACACACACACACACACACACACACAGATTTCATTCAGTCCCCTCTAGCTTTGATTACAGCACACAATATGGTGTCCAGTTCATGTGTGAAAATGATTCCCCATGCTCCCAGAACCACTGTCAATCAATCCGAGTCCTGAAATAAGCCTGTACCATCATGGACAAAAACAAAACAAAACTGATAATCTGGTTATTCGGTACATTCAGGTCATCAGCTGACTCCATTTTATTGCCGCATAACATTACTGTGTCTAGACCTGAGCAACTAAAGAAACTCCAGATCATAGCACTGTCTCCAGAGGCTTGTACTGGGGCCCCTATAGATTCATGCGCTTCCCTTCTTACCCCGACACCCATCACTCTGGAATAGGGTCAGTCTGGACTCATCAGACCACATGACCATTAGCAAACTGAAGCCTTTGTTTCTGATTAGTCTCACTAACAAATGTTCTCCCTTGGTGGGTTTCCTCCAGGTACTCCGGTTTCCTCCCACAGTCCAACAGCATGCTAATTAGCGTTCCCAAATTTCCTGTAGTATGTGAATGTGTGTGTGTGTACCCCGCCTCTTGGGATAGGCTCACAAAGGTGAGGGTTCAGCACTATCCTTCCAGATGTTGATAATGTCTTGAAGGGTTCTTAACCCAGTTCAAGGGTACAAATGTAAAGTATTCAGGTAAATGTATCCACTAAAGTAAGCTTAAATAAAGGGTTAGGATGTTGACTGACAGGGCAAACAACTCCTGTATAACCTTCAGTTCTTTGAGACATGATTTTCGCAAGAGCTTGTATTTATGGCGTCCAGATTTACAAACAAGCTACAGTGGAATTTGAAATCCTGGACTTTACAAACCAAATCTACTTCACATGCTGTAATGTAAACTTCAGAGTTATGAATTGCGTTTAAGATATGATCATTTTTAAATCAGATAGCTGTTTAGTAATATTTGATCTAGGAATTAAATATAAATATAAATTCTGAATTAAATATTGTTTTTGTGGTATCCTGGGCATTGTAAACAAAGATCAAACAATCAACAATGGTTCTGCTTCTTGCACTAGCACGTCACGGATTTGTGCGTTCCTTTTAGGGGTATTATTTCCAGGGAAGAATAAAGCCACAAGCTATACAGTATATCAACTTTAGCTGACTTTTTTTTTACTTTTAATTTTATACTGTATTTATCTCCTTTTTGAAATCTTTTCCTCAGATCATGGCACTCCGAGCTTGCGGCTTTATAATATTTCGCCGCCTGGCACAACCTCCCTTCCCAAACAACATCGAGTACCTTCTTCTGCAAACCTCATACGGAGAACACCACTGGACTCCACCCAAAGGTGCCCATCATACAGTCTACTAGCTAGTACGCCATATTTACAGATTGTTCCAGAAGTCTCACTGTTCTCACTGTCCTTCAGGCCATGTTGACCCCGGAGAAGACGACCTGACCACCGCATGGAGAGAGACTCAGGAGGAGGCAGGTCTGGGCGGAGAGCAACTCCGTGTCGTCGATGGATTTCTACAAAGATTGCATTATCAGGTGCGGGGTAAGGAGAAGGAGGTCCTGTATTGGCTGGCCGAACTCCGTGAGCCTGGTATAAAGGTCAAACTGTCAGACGAGCACCAGGATTACCGCTGGGCCAAGCTGGACGAGGCGTGCAGACTCGCGAAATATACGGATCTCCAAGACACTCTTAAAAACGTACAGCACTTTTTGGAGAAGGCAGAACACAAACAGTGACTCCAAATTTGTTACACTGATGAGATATAATGTGCTCTCAGAAACTGTATATATTAAATATGCCATCGACTTTTTTTTTATTAGCATTTACAATTATTCACATAAATTATACCATGAAGTAGAAATTAAACCATCTTTCAAAATAAGGCTACTGAATGCTCAATTCGGATTGGCCAGAAAGTGTTAATTCAGTTTCTTTTTTCATGTACTCCTTTTGAAAATACATCAATCATCAGACAAATTTTCCCATGTGGAATAAAATGGCATTTGTGCATTTGCAAAACAGGCATTATTACCATAGTTACCACTTCACTCATTTTCTATGTCCTGAAGTGTTTTATTACTTATTACTAGTGATGCTCCGATCGATCGGCCACCGATCATGATCGGCCGATATTGGCTAAAACAGCTTGATCGGCGAACCCCA
>JAOTQY010000018.1:4220621-4231200 GCA_026413445.1 Dolichallabes microphthalmus | reverse complement strand
CAGTGATCGGTAATCGGCAGATCATGATCGGTAATCGGTGATCGGCCCCAAAAATGCTGATCGGAGCATCTCTACTTATTACTTATTTAAACTACTCTTAAACTTTTTATTTTTTAGATTTTTGTTATTTCTTAATTGGCTACATGTACATTTTACAGACAAAAATCTTATTAACTTTAAGAAGTAGATTAAAACAGGAACTAATTTATTTCATGGCCATCCCACAATATTAATTTTAAGCATGTATGAAATCTTAATGAATACCAAATGTGTAACTGTTGCTAAATTCGCGTTGTATAAGAGAAATTACCCACTTTGACCCACTACAGTCTGCCTGGCCCAAAAAAAAAAATAAATAAATCACCATTTCAGAAAGGTAAAAATATTAAGCAAGAAAAAAAAAGCCTAATGAGATTTAAGATGACTGGCGTCTGTCCAACACATTATTTAAACATGGAATGGTTTTGTTTAACCATCAACTTTGTGGAAGACATTTGATCAGAAAATTATCATCAATGGGTGTCATCAACTTAAAGTCTTGGTGACGTCATATCATTTTAAAACATGGGCAGTATAAATGTCAGCTACGATTATCAGTACAACAAAAAAGGTCATGTGACCTGATGAGTCCACACTGAGCCTATTCCAGAGGGATGGGCGTGTCAGGGTAAGAAGGGAAGTGATGCACTCATCATACATAGTGTCCACTGTACAATCCTCTGGAGACAGTGCTATGATCTGGGGTTGGTTCAGTTGCTCAGGTCTAGACTCATCAACGTTACGTGGCAATAAAATTTATCACAGGTTATCACATCTATGGAGTTTTTCCTTGCCTGATGGTACGGCCATATTTCCGGGCTCAAAAAGTGAAAGAGTGGTTTTGGGAGCATGAGGAATAATTTTTACACATGAACTGAACACCATATTG
The DNA here is from genome assembly GCA_026413445.1 of Dolichallabes microphthalmus. Lineage (NCBI taxonomy): Eukaryota > Metazoa > Chordata > Actinopteri > Siluriformes > Clariidae > Dolichallabes > Dolichallabes microphthalmus. The sequence goes on along the minus strand of JAOTQY010000018.1, from coordinate 4,230,272 downwards.
TGCACGATACTAGAGTATGCAATATTTTTTTTTATCCATATCACTACTTCAGTCATTGATTATATTCCTATAACCTCACACCCTGGATTGTATTATTCCTTAATAACATTTCATAATAGCATAATTCAGCACACACACCTGTGGGGGGAAAAAAATTCTTGTTGCTGTTTTTTTTTTTCCTCAAGTGAATAATTGTTTAATGTGGTTCGGTTTGTTACAACACTACAATAAGAGAAATAAAACAAATTTAAAGCAAACCATCATGAACTCATTCAGCATCCTTAATAAGGCATGATAAAGGATTGCAAGTTCATGTACGTAATTGTGTGACGAGGGATCCTTAATGGTGGTGAACATTTCAAAAAACAGGCCCATGACACACAAATAATAACAGACGATCCATTGTTGAACAAAATCATCACTTTTAGATGAGGGTACGAGGAGTTCATTTGGATGATTCACTGTACGCAGTGTCTCCTGCCTTCCCCCTCGTGAACATGAATGCTTTTCAGAGAACAACAATGAGCCTGAAAGCTTGTCCGTTAGCTCCAGCTTATTTTCAGAATGCTGAGTGTTGTCCCGCTTGATTTTTCGATTTTGCAAATCTCCTCGTAAGAGTTTCTATAAACAGGAACATCAGCGTCCTTGGCTAATTTGCTGGGATTTAAACAAGGGGTGTGTCCGAGACCCCAGGTGCAATTAGTTCGAAGTCCCAGCCTGTCACTGAGGGCACAGACTGTGCCTAGATTCATAAAGACACATTTTATAAAACACATTTAAACAAACACACATGCATGCTCGTGAAAAGAAATAAAAAAGAAAAGAAAAAAACAGCTGACAAAGCAAAAATTTCGGTCTGGATTTAAGGAGGCTCATTAAGACATCATGGTGGGCCAAGTGTCCTCGGCAGTCTGTAATCTCCAACCTCCAACCCCAGAAAAGCTGGTAAAATCAAGTTCAAAGTCAAACAATTTGGAACGCTGTCAGCTCTGATAAAAAAAAGGAAAAGAAAAAAAAAATTTTAAAGCAAGAGAAAATAAAACATAGCAATGGTTAGGTGCAACCAATTCACGGTGCAACTAAATGCATATACTCAGAATTTGTGCACAGTTAAATTATCACCAGCAACAATTGTGTATTTTTTTTATTTTTATTTTTTTAAAAAGGCCCAAAACTTGGATGTATTCACTTAACAGCATTCTCATCATCATCATAAAAGTCAGCCTAACAAGTTTCTGGTCAGCGCCTTTCTGCTCCATCTGTAGCTGAGATCCCGGTGTCCATGCTGATGCTGCGATCGTTTTGAGTTTATACTACTGTAGCACCTGAATGCGACTTCATTACCACCTTTGACACTTAAATATAACGGCTCGAGGGGCTCGAAAAAAGGTGCGAACTCGCATGCAACGCATCCCCGTTTTTCACCATTTCGTCCTTCCATCTCAAATACTTACCTGGAAAACTAGTTGAAAGCAGAGCGATCGGTCATCATACACAGGTGGCCGAGTGGGAGTCAAGCACTCGGGATCTTTTTTGAAAACAGAAGGGGAAATCGGCGTCACGTGCTACAGCTAAGGACGGTTCAGGAACTGTAAAATGGAGAAGGGATGAGACAAAGCTGAGACTTCGGACGGGAAGCTATAGGGAATTTCAATAGATACAGACAAGAAAAACACACTGGGAGGCGCGAGTATCGAAAAGCCCTGAGGTTTCGAGGCAGGCTGAGGAAGATTCGATGATGAGGAAATTCGATGATGAGGAAATGTGACAGGTTTATGGGTATTAATAGGATTTTTGTGTTTTTAAAGAATGAATTCATTGAGATGAGATTCTTGAGATTTTTACTCGGAATGTGGTTGATCAGCCAGGACGGGAACGGGAATATCAACGGGGACGATGTTATCATGATACCTAGGTGCTGATTCAATTTGTACTGCGATTCTGCGAATTTTTTTTTTTTTGGATTTTGTTACAATTCTCAACTTAACAGATAATTTGCTCCTACCTCACAGGATGATGCACTGCCTGCCAATGAATTGTTGTTGTTGGTCTTTTGGCTGCTCCCATCGAGAGGTCGCCACAGCGGACCATCCGATCCACACAACAACTTGGCACAGGTTTTATGCCAAATGCCCTTCCTGACACCGCACTCCAATTTTATCCAGGCTTGGGACTGGATCCAGTGGCACTTCATCCAGTGGTTTGGGTTTGGGAATCGAATCCCAGGCATTCTGCATGGCAGAAATTCTCACCTGCCCTGTGGAAGGCCAGGGATTAGATTCCTAGCCAATGCCCAAACCCCAGCCACTGGATGCAGTGCCAGTCCCAAGCCCAGATAAAACGGGAGGGTTGTGTCTGCCAATGAAAGAATCATAAAGTGTGCCACCTGTAGGATCATAGAGAAATTGCAACATTTCTCACCCCAAATGCAAACGTATAAAAATTGTAAAAGAATAAAAAAAGAATCTATCTATACTATTTGGTGTAAATTTGTTAATCCATAATATAATCGATAAGTGCTTTTGCAAATCGTCAAATAAAATCATTAAGATGTATCTCACCTTTGAAAACTATTTAGATAAATAAAAACTGATAATCAGTACTATTACAACTACTAATCATACGTATAATAATCAAAATCATGATAAAAACTTTTACGGTACTGTAATGTCTATACCTGATCAGATTCTTCTTTCACATTGTGGGAGATGGTACCAAAGAGGTAGCGTAGTACCAAAGTACTAAAAAAAATTGTTTTCTGGCTTTCTAATACGAACGTTCTTCACAAAGTCATACTCTGATCTGAAGCTAAAGAAAGATACAAACTGATCAACTACATTCGCAGTAAAGATTTTGATTTAAACACTAAACCCCGAGGACTACCTATTTTTCTCTCTCTCTCTCTCTCTCTTTAAAAAGGGTGATGAAAGTGGTGCAAGTGCTTTTCTAGCTTGAAAGGCTCTGCCAGGGCTCATTCTTAGGGCTCTTAAAAAAAAACCAGTGCAGGGTCACACCTCACGCAGAAAGTGTGCGAGAAGAAGAAAAGATGGCTGGGACAAACTGGAAAAGATCAGCAGCTTGAACAGAGACAGAGTGGAGAACAGTGGAAAGGGGGGGTGGGGGGGGGACGACGACAGGGGAGGGGCAACGTCACGGCATCAAGACTCCTCGTTCCCAGAGTCCTCCTCGTCGCCGTAGCAGTCTGCGCTCATGTCCCCAGCAGGCCCGCCGGCCTCTGCTTCGTCTTCGTCGTCATCCTCTTCCTCGATGTCGTCGTCGTACAGGTCGTCGTAGAGCAGGTCGGAGCTGCTGTCGTGGGAAGGCACTTTGGTCTGGATGCAATATTCGGCCAGCGTGGTGGGAACCTTGACGCCGTCCCGCTCTGCGTCTGCCTTCGTGGACAGCACCTGCTTTCTACACACAAAGACACTTTATAAGATAATTGTTTTGTTTTTCCCATGCGCTAACGAGATACAGGTTTGGCTTTTCAGTGTAGAGCGTTTCCTTCGTGTTACTACAACTCATATAATGTGAACCTGTATACGCTTGTTTCTGTTTCAACACAAGCAGAAAATGTTTGTACCGGATGATCTCGGCGTACTCCTTGTCCTTTCCCTTGCTGTCTCTCCACTTGCGGAACATCACCGAAGCATCTACGTTAGCTGGGGAAAACGTGTTTGGCTCATTCAGCAGCGAGATAACGCTCAGCAAGATAGTTCTATAAGGAGGGCGAAAAAAACAAAAACAGCAAGACTAGAGTGAAACTGAAAAAAAAAAATGTTCTGGTTTAAGTGAAGAACAGTGCTACCTGACATTCTGTGTGGGATTCCACCTTTCCGAGGGTAACTCTCCGCTCTGAGGGTCGTCCACGGGGGGATGCAAGATGGAAATGCACACGTCACCGTTCTTGATGCAGAAGAAAATATTATATTAGTCATATATGCGTGCACACACAATAGTTTTTCAAATATTACCTGAAACAATCATGGTATTTTATAAGGTAAGTTTACCTCGTATATGTTTGGGTGCCACATCTTGGTTAGGAAGCGGAAGGTTGGTGGCGAGTATGGGTAGTCGATGGGGAACTTTATATGGGCCTATATGAGAGGGGAAAAAAAAAAAGAAAAAAAAGCAGCATGATTATTTTATTATGCTTTTCCAAACAAAACTTTGTATATGTGCAAAGCTCTAACAATAGACAATAATCCTGAAGGAAATTCCAGTCCTTGTCCATAAGTATTTGGACAAGGACGCGATTTTCATATCTATGCCTCTGTACACCACTCTATTCGATTTACAATTAAGCATTCAGTATATGATTGATCTGTTTTGTTTTTTGAGCCTAATTATTGCCTCCTTCACTTACATCTGTACCCCCTGAAGTTCCCGTTCACAGCTATCAAACACGATCAAAAGCAATTCAACACTTAATTAAACACTGGAATTAACTCCGGACCTTTTATTTTCTCAATTTGTCACGAAACGATAAGAAACGAGCAACATTTGGCCGGACTACTTTTTCGGTGAGGTGTCCAATTACTTTTTAAACCTGTAAACCTAGAGGGAAATTTCATGCAACATTTGAAACCCCTTGAATTGATGATGATCAACTGTGGCAGTGTACAGAGGCAGAAATATAAAAAGTGTCCCTCTGTCCAGATACTTATGGATCTGACCGTCATGAAGGTGGGTGCAGGCTTTTTCCCTCAATGTACGTAGCGCTAATATGCAGTCTTTCAGGACCTGATGCCATCAAATGTGTCCAACCGTGTGTCAAAAAGGTAGTGGTGTGATGTGATGCAGGAAGATGCAAAGCAGATTTACTACGAACACCCCAAAGCTGCTTGTACTCACAATAATAATAATAACAATAATAATACCTAACGTAGATAAAAGAATTGTCCAACACCACATTAAAACCTGAAAGGATAGTGTTGAACCAATGTGATGATAATAATAAAAGAAGCTTTCGATAACGTAAAATATACGCCCTACGAACGAGCTGTTACTATAGAAACTGTAGCATATCAAAACACTTTCATTAACATCCATTTGCGATGTGAATTTCAGCCAGAACTCCTGCCCTTTCCTCTTTTTTTATGATACTGCCTGTTCAATTCTGATAAAAAAAAGAAAACTCCCCAGACACTGTGTATTTAGTTTGCTATGGGAGGAGCCCGAGTGTGTTCCTACACAGATACTACTATCATCGCTTACGCCACCTAACCTCGCTTCTATTCCCACACTCTAACTTCACTCGGAGCTTTTACGCCGTTACAGCACTACTCGATGCGCGAGATACGACAATGACAGCTGAGATCTAATCGCACGCGGAGGATGTTGCTAAGCTAACACAAACGCAGCACTGTTTTTTAAAATTCTGGTTATTTACTACCTACAGTCTAGTAGAATTCCAGCACTTCCTAACACTACAGGTTTCCTAATGGCATTGTAATGATATTTCTGTTATCTGTGTTTTATATAGTAAACTTATACATCATGATTCCCTCCTTCTCTCCTTCAGCACACAGACTAATAACTGGATGACAATCAAAGCTAATATTTTTACATAAAATATAGATATAAAAATGCCAAATTCCATTATAGTGGCATTGAGTAAATCACTAAGCACCATGACATCATCGTTCAGCAGTGATCTCTTCATTACTCCAGCCTACTAATGTACATGGTGTGAGGAATAAAAGACAATGTGGTATATCCTAATGTGCCATTACAACACAAGGCAATCGCTGCTTTTATACTAAAGCGACGCACGGCCTGGGGCGTGTACGTGACGCAGTACAGCGTGTACACGAAATGCACTTATTCCCCCACATGGTCTGTTGCGTCATGTTCTGCTTATACCACAGCTACAACATCTGGAATAATGTTTTTATTATTTACCGAATAACATTTAGCACATTTTAAAGGTTTACGGCAAGTAGAGATGAGGAAAAAGATTTATTTAGCGATGTATTACAATCTTTTAATTTTTTTCTTTATTTGCATTTGTGGTGATATAATGCTGCCATTCCTCTATAATCCAACAGGTGGTGCACACTAAACTATTCACACATCGGCAGGCAGCACTAACATCCTTTCTGCGAGCAGCAAATGAATTGCTAAATTTGTTAAAAAATTTTATATTAAATCGGGATATTTATAAAATCGTTAATACTTACAGAATCGCAATACAGATCGAATCAGCACCTGTGAATCGTGATAACATCGTACCGGGTGATCTCTGGTGATTCCCACCCCTAAAACCTAAGGCTACCTAGAGTCATCTTTGTTCTTCATCCTGCAGACATTTCTGTGCGGATGAACTACATAAATGAAGCACCATGACTGTTACAAAGCGCTTACTTGCTTTACTCAAATGTTTCCTAATAAACAAACAAAAACAAACAAATCACCATGTTAACGATTACAAGGTTTAATTTGTTAATCAAGAATATATTTAAAAAATCTGTCTGCTATATAAATCCCCATGTATGAGCTGCTACTATACTAGGGCTGCAACTAATGATTATTTTAATAATCGATTAATCTGTTGGTTTTTTTCTCCCTTCGATTAACTGATTAATCGATGAATCTGATTTTTTTTTACAAATCAAGAAAAGCATTTCCAACCCTTTATTCAAAAACAGAACTAAAATCTTTAGAAAGTGCACAAGCATGTTGCTCCTTGAGCTGTTATAATAATAATACAATAAAATAAAAATGGACTAACACAAAAAACATAGACAGGTATGCTTTACATCTGCCAAATATATACAGTGGAACTTTGCATTGCGAGCATAATTCGTTCCGGAAGCGGCTCGTATTCCAAAACACTCCAAAACACACTAATGGAATCACTGCTGCAACGTAAAAATAAAACACATTAACGTGCACTTTACCTTTGAAAAGAATCGCGACAGAGCAGTGTCTCAGTGTAGAGCAGAGAGAAAGAGTGTGTGTGTGTCTGTGAAGGTGAAAGTAGGAGACACAAAGAGCAGGCTGAGCCTTGAGCAGAGAGACAAAATAGATTTTTAACCTCTCTAATGAGACTTGCTTTTGCTTTACACAAGTGCTGTACACACACGCATACAGACACAAAATAAAATATGTTTTACGCACACACACACACGTGGTCACAGCATTAAAGTAAACAGTACACGCGTGCACGGATGTTGATTATACCAATAAGAGACGAGCACTAAGAACCAGCAGGGAGACGATTATGGATTTCTCTGCCTCCGCCATGTATCTTTCCTCTACGCTCGTTTTGTTTGTTTGTTTTTTTTGCTCCACCCTGTCTATGAGGTGCCGAACTCTGCTAGCATCAATGCGCGAGACCGAATGTGTTCACTCCGGTCCGCTCAACTAAAGTTTTTTTAAAATAATAAAATGTCTCCCTTATAAAACATATCCCTTATAATAAATTTTTTCCCTTCCTATAACAGCATATGTTATTCTTCATGAAAGTAGCAACAATTACAACATTTATTAATTAAATATAAAAAAAACAGATCATAATAATAATTAAAAAAAAAATTCATGTGAGAACTGAAAGAGACTATCCGCTTCTCCACTTCAGTTCTCCCACTGGGACACCGTTTATCTGCCGTAGCTATAAATAGGTGAATAAGGATCACTACACCTGGGACAGAGGAAGAACAAGAACGAATGATAAATCAAAGCGAAAGGAGGAGAAAGGGGCTGGGGGGGATGGGGGGGGTGTGACTTATGATAGTTCACAAACATGACAGGACAGAAATAACACCGCCCATTACAGTCAAGATCCTGACTTAATACATGCGCGTGCACTGTGACGGATGTGGCCCCGTGTGAGTAGTAATGAGAAACTCGTAGCTGAGTGAATCACTTTCACTTGGGCCACGTCAGACCTCGGTTGCGCTCATATGGCTGGTGTTCGTGCACCCCCTCGTGTTAATCTAACACTCCGCATTCGGCTGATATAACTGTTAGATCTTTGAGTCCGCTTGAACGTGTTACGTCACGCCATCACAGAAGCTGTCTCCTTTTAGGACTAGTGATCAAAAGCAAAACAAAATCACGAAATCCCCTGCTGCAGTGCGTTTCACGTTCATCATCGTGCTGCAGTCGTGCCACACTGAAAAGCAATCACTGTCCAATGTGTGTGTGTGAAATCTCCTCAACATCAATGACGAATCTACTACTGCTTTGCCTTGGTGACGATAGGCAACACAAGCAAAGTGAACACCGACCTGCCTATGACCTTAACTTTAATACGGTTATGAGAAATTCTAAACGCAGAGGCTGCTCTCATTTGTATAAAGCTGCGCTGGTGACTCTTTCCTAGAGCAGGAGTCTACACTAAGTACCAGAATATGACATTGGGCTATTTACGCACCACTGCAAATCTTAATGCTATTGGAACTTGGACCAAATTCCATGCCATCACCCAGTACATCCCATTTACCAGTATGCTCTTTTTTTGTCTATATTTACACCACAGTGCCGCTGAATCCTCAGTTGGTCAGAGGGTGTCAATTTTGTTTTCCCACCTTGTGAGACTCTGTGTGATTGTCTTCAAGACAGACAAAATAATAGAGACAAGCTCCAAAGTGCCTAAAGATACTATTTAAAAGCCGGTTGTTTATGGAATAACCTCAGCAGCAACCTCATTTCCCCTCTCGTCTGTTCCAACCACTCTGCATCCAGCATCACCAGTATACTAATCACTGGTCTGATCATCAGTCGTCATCATCTGCACCTGTTTCTCACTGGTTCATGCCTCAAGTTAGATGCTTTTTATGCCTGAATGATTCACAGGTTATTGTGTGTTTTAACAAACAAAAGGATTTCTCCTGAACGTCTCTTCTATGCAGAATCTGTTTACAGTTTGCCTACGTTTCTTTCTTTTCAATTAAAGCCAGGAGACATGGGGGAAAAAATCCGAATTCATCTAGTTCAATTCATGCATTGCCACACTGACTCCAAAATCGATGTTTTTTTTTAAATTATTTGTTTTGAAATCATATATGTTTGTGTTTGAGATAGTAAAATGTTGCCGTTATTCTATAATCCTACAGGTGGCGGGCTCTAAACTGATTCAGATTAAAGTATTTATGTGTACTTTACAGCACAGTGAATTTTTTTTTTCATATATCTCAATTAGGAAACTGGGTTTAGAGTGCAGGGTCAGCCAGGATAGCGCGCCCCTGGAGCCGATGCTCGAGGGCTCAATAGGGGCACCTTGGTGATGCTGGGGCTGAACTGATCAGAGGATCTGTAACCCAGAGATTAAATCATTTGAGACTCCACTGCCTCAAATTGGCAGGAAGCAAGTTCCTGTGTCGTAGGATAGAATTATTATAAAAAAAATAAAATAAAAAAAAAAGTATAAAAATCGCAAACTTACAGAACCCAAGTACAAATCGAATCAGCACCTGGGTATAGTGATAATATCGTATCGGCTGGTCTTGATTCTGATCCCTAAAATACGTGTTTCTGACTCAGATATTATAATGAGACCTCATCATGTGAGTAAGTTCACTTTTTTGAAACTTTCGTAATGAAGAATGCGCACTTAAAAAAATTTTATACAAAAATTGAAGAAAAACTTTGCCAAGTTATACAATTTTTTTTTAAATCTGATAAGTATTTAAATTGTTGTTCCAA
>JAOTQY010000018.1:4204149-4216376 GCA_026413445.1 Dolichallabes microphthalmus | reverse complement strand
GTTCTGAAACCGAAAACTCTGAGTTTTTAATCTCTGGGTCAATCAACTCAGAGTTCAAGTTTAAACTCCGAGTTGTTCGAACCTCCTTTCTGAAACAGGCCCCTGGGATGCTTTGAGTGCTTGTTGATTTCTAGGCCCCAATGTTGCCACCTAGTGGTGATTCTGTATAATAACCTCTTTCACATATTTACTTACAGAAACGTCATTAAAATAAAAAGATTATTTTAATTAATTAGGTCAGTTACTATTTTTGGATAATTCGAGGTCGTGGACAATATCATGTCACATCAAGAAGCAACAAACAACAGTGAATTAAGGATTGGAACTACATTTCTTTTATTTTACTCTGTTACATATGTATGTAGTTTTATTGTAAGTTCACTATAATTAAGTGAATTGATTAAGTGTATTGCACTAAGATGTTTCTGTGTAGGCTAAAATGAGATGAACGGTTTTATGAATAAACTGTGTTTGCTTAACATGTAATGTATCTAAAGCATTCCCATTATTATAACGTATACTCTTTTTGTTTATACTGAAAATTGACAATTAATAAAATTGGATGATGATTTTACGTGCCTACTGATTCACCCAAGCTCACGTTGTGAATAGTTCTCCGCTGATTGGTTGGAAATCACAGAGGGGGCGTGTCCTCAAGCAGGAACCAGAGAAGGGGAGGTACACAAACCCAAGATGGCGTCCCGCGATGAAGCAGGAAATATATCTCGTTTTCAGTAATATTCGCGACCGGGGATGTTTGCTCGGAAGTTGTATGTTTGAAGAAGGCTGAACCGGATTTATTGGCGACTAAAGACAGAGCAGGTAGTGAAAAAAACTTGTAATGTTACGCTGATAGGTTGAGCCAGGGGCGGTGGCGGAGAAAGTGAAGGCGCTACTGTTAGTTAGCAAACAAGCCATATACAGTGTGTAGGCCTGTATACTGTTTGCTGGGATATTTACCCACCCGTATTCGGATCACTTCCGCAATATGCGCGTGGAGCACCTGAACGCGCGGTGATTGGTCAGTGTTTCATTCTCAGGACGTCTGTGCGTTCGGTCCAGCAAATCAGAATGCTTTGATCGGAATACGGGTAGTAAAAATAACCCATAGGCCTATGTGCTAGCTAGCGAGTTTGAACTTCGCTTTCGTGTCAAAAGACAGAAAGTCAGCGGTTGTGCGTTTTGTTTTTACCCTCTTTTAACTTTTAAAGATATTTCTTTTTTTGTTTTTAGGTTAACCGCTTTGGTAGTGATCTGTTAATTTGTATTAAATACATTTTTATGAATTTAATACGATTGTCCAGCAATAGCAAGTGGAAGCAGCCTGGCTAGTTAACCTGAGATGATTTAGTATTTTTATGTAACACGGGGTGACTCACTGAATGTTATCACTTTAGTTTTTAAAGATCTCTCACAGTAGAATAGATGTCAATAACTGAGCCTTTAAAAAAATAAAATAAAACTTTGATTAAAACACAAGTAGATCCAGGTTCCCTGTGTGGAATTTTGTAGGAATTATTTACATCAGGGGATTTTAGAAGTTTCTGCAACCATGTCCCTTTTCACAGCATCGAGATATTTAACAGACGAAACCCAGTTTTCAAATATTAGACAAAGTAGGCAAATGTCTGCTGCTATGTTTATTTTAATCCCTTTACAGGAACCAAACCGGTTTAGAAACCAAATTGTCATAGAAGTTTCTAACCACTTTGTGCCATGTTTTCTTCACAGGTTCCAATGATTCATACTTGTTCTGAAGTTTTTTAGCTTATCATTTTCGAGAAAAAGGAAGTTTCTGGAAGTTTCCTGAGTACCACAACAATAAAATTCTGTCTAGTTAAGAATGACGCATTGTTTTTAGACAATGATGTACCTGTACTTATCACTCTAACTTCATCACATGAAATGTTTTCAGAATACTGAGTACCGTGTCTGTATAGGAAATACATTTTTGCATGCAGCAAATGTGCAAAGACAACATTCAAGAGGAGTGTTTATGTAAGAGAGAAAAAAAACTATCGCGCAAGTTGAGATTGTGTATAGATGGAATCGTTTGAATTGTGTAATATCCTGCTAGAAACGTACACAGTTAATATGTTGTGCTTATATAAGACCCAGATTGGGTCTACTGCTTTAAAACACATTCAGAAGATTTGTAGCACATTAAACTTGTCTTTGCACTTTTTTTGCCTGTGAAGTTGTATCCTCGTAATTGAATAGCTGGTTGTCATGTTTGTCTTAAATTCGTCAGTTTGTTTTGCATTACGTTCCTTCAAATCACATTTGAGTTTCAGAAAGTGTTCATTCAATCCGTGAGTGCAGTTGAAATAAATAAGGCTGAGTATTCTCTGTTTAATTAAGCGATATCACACGAGATGGAGTTTTTTTTTGCGTGTGACAGCCACGATGATATCCAGCACGACCTCGAGTGTGATACATACATCTTTTTTTAATCAACAGTTTGATTTGTTTGTTCAGTGAATCAGTTATTTTGCTCTGCCAACACATATCCTTTCACGCCTGGCAGAACTAAACTATCCACGGCTGGTGGACCTGGTTACTTACAGGTTAGTATAATTAACAGGAGTGAGAGTAGTTTTAAATTCGTACCAGTGCTACGTACTGTAGCCAAAAGGTGAGGAGAGTAAAACCATGGAGGTGGTGCACAGTTCTGTAAATCTCATAACTTTTTAAAATTTTATTTCCACTTATTTCGCATTAGAATATCTGCTTTGTCAACTGCCGGGTTCCAGGTTGAATGGAAAGCTAGTTCGCTATGGTGTACTAAAGTTACTGTTCTCCCACACACAATAAGTAGAGCCCTTGATCAGGGGTTGGAAAGTGATTTTGGTTTCAGCCTTGTCTTATACAAACATTTCAGAGGCAATTCGGAACAACTTACAAGCAATTACTAAGGAGACCTAGTTTATTTTTAAGGTGACATTATCTGATGTGTTTTTTTTATTTATTTTTTTTTTTTAGTTTTTTTGCTGAAAGTGCTTATATGACTGCTTTTAAATGTTGGTTTTGGCAGGCAGCTCTTTTCTCCTTACAACAGACTTTCTTTCACCCATTCTTTCATAATTACTTAGTGTAATTAATTATTGTATAGCACCCGGGACACAATGTGGTGCATATAATTAAACATCCCAGTGCTGTTATTGTTCATTATCGCGACTCGTGGAATGCCTCTCATCCAATCAGATTGCTCGGTCGGAACGAACCATTGTATAATTTGCAGTAACTTATTGTCGCATGTATGATTTGAAGCCGAGCACTTAATGAGTCTCCTTGGCTGAATGTAGGATACCAGGATGTTTCTGTGTAAATCATTTTCCAGTAAGTTTTATTCTGTAGCCAGTTTGATCAATGAGGTCCTCTGCTGGTGAATTTTGTGGTCGTCCGATTTTGGATGCACATTATCTGAGGCTATGAGGTCGAATCTCTGACATGTCATCTTTTCAATCCATTTATTTTTTTTAAGATTCTCTAAATGGCTGCGAGGAAGTCTGGATCAGATCTCCACAACAATGGTGAGTTACCTAGATCTTCTTTCTTGATCTCTCACTATATGATTGTGGCATATAAACTAATCTATGATCCTTATTTTCTCCACCTATATCCTTATGCAGGACCTGTCAGCTACCTTGATGATGTTCCTTTCAAGCTCAATGAGAAGTTTCGCTGTCCAGCTAAAGTAGGTCTGCCCATCGGTTTCTGCCTGCCCGACTGTAACGCCTTGTTATCAGAGACGCAGGTTAGTCAGCCTACTATTGTTAATACACAATAAAAAGTAGGTGACTGAGTTAAAGTCTCTCACCGTATTTCATTACAGAGTTATGACCGTTAAAAAAAACAAAAACAAAAAAAACACACACACACATCAACTTGGTGGCCGTTGTTTTTTTTTGTTTGTTTTTTTTCTTTCCAAAAGTGTTCTTCCAGTTAAACAGGTGTATCCAGTACAACCCTTCCCATTTGGACAGCCTAATTCCTAAAATAGTTAGCTAGCTAATGTTTCTGTAGTTGATCATACTTTTTTTTTTTTTTGCTTCTTCCACAGTATGACTTCAGTCTAGAGAAACTGAGTGTGCGCTGGGGGGACGAACTGGCCAAGGCGCGAGCCTCTGAGGCTCGGGAGGCCGAATCCAAGCAGGCGGAATTAGAAAAAGACAGACAGGCTGCCTTACAGGACAGTGATGCCGGATTGGCTGGTGGCAAGAAAGCCCGTCCCGCCGAGGAGCAAGACCTCCTCCCGCCGGCGCTGAATCCGGTCCTGGCAGGTCTACGGCACAATGCCATCCTGACCCCACTCCCAGCCCCGAGCTTCGGTCCGGCACAACCAGCAGCCTGCAGCCCTGCACCTCAGAGCCTCAATCTGGCAGACTTCGAGCGGGAAGAGGACCCTTTCGACAAGCTCGAGCTGAAAACCCTAGACGACAAAGAGGAGCTCAGGAGCATCCTACAAAGCCAGCCGCAGGCTTCGGTGTCCGTCCCGAATACCGAAAGCGCAGGTGGCGATGACGCTGTTGCACCACCTCAGCGAGCCAAAGTTGGCATCTTCCATAAACCCAATGGCCTGGTGGGACTTTTGGACTTGGAGCAGGCAGGCGTTAGTAGCGTGGCGATCTCCAGGGGACAGATCGATGCCGAACGCCCCTGTAACATTCGCTCACTGACTTTCCCCAAGCTGTCAGACCCAGGAGATTCCCCGTCAGACCCTCCCCTTACCATATATCCATCAGTCCCACAGCGAAACTTACCCAATGGTACTCCACTCTCCCTGGTGAGAACTACACAACATACCGGTTCTACGCAACCCGCAGAGTTACCGGGCCACGCACCAAATAGTGCACCAAACGGCACACCAAAGCAGGTACTTGGGCAAGATTTTTTTTCTTCTCTTTATCACTGCTCAAGTCTTAACTACAAATCTCAAGCTAGTAAATAACTAGGTGTCAGTGATCCTTTGTTTTCTTTTCAGTCTGATGAACAGTAACAAGTGACGAATCCAAACGCTTTTGCGTACCAATCCTGGAATATATATGTGCGTGGGCGCTGAGGTAGCTTCAGTTCCCAAACTTAGCTTCTACAATAAATTCACAACCTTAGTTTCTACCTGTAATCTATTCCCATTTACTGTTTGACATCCAAAAAATACAACTCTGGAAAAAAACAACAGGCAGTTATAATTTACTCCAGAAAACTTCTGGAATGTCATCAAGAGGAAGATGGAGGGTCACAAACCATCAAGCAAAGCTGAGCTGTTTGCTTTTTTGCAAAAAAAAGAGTGGTGTAAAGTTACCAAACTGCAATGTGAAAAACTGGTGGAGAGCATGCCAGAACGCATGATTGCAAATCAGGGTTATTCCGCCAAATACTGATATTTAAAAAATAAAATAATAAAAAAAATTAACACAATTTGTTTACAAATTATTTGCAGATTGCTTTATTTGAGTAATTAAAGCTCTGCAAGTATTGCATGACCTTGGGTTATTATGATGCGTTGTGATTCCTTTAAATATACACTCTAAATAACAATAGTTGTATTTTAAATTTTGGAGAAATACTGTCAGCAGTTCAGAAAAAATAGAAACGAAACTGTTCATCTCACCAATACATTCACCTGAAAGAAAAACAATAAAAAAAACCCCCATAATAAGCTGATTATTTTGCAGTGGTCTCTTATTTATGTTCCACAGCTGTATATAAAAGAACTTATTACCATGGGTTCGTCTTATCTTGTCACGTCCGTCCGTATTAATAATGTATATGGATCGATTACAAAACCAAATCCAGCTTGGACGAAAGCAGTAGAGGTTTTTGGTATCTTTGGTGACTGTATGTGTTTTTGAGAGATGGATTGCTTTGGTCTTCTGTGAAGGAAATAAATAGTATGAAGCCAAGCATGTCCACACCAATAAGTGAAGCGATATGTAATTTCATGCAGTATGTCCATATTCAACAAGTCAAGTGATCGGCCACCTGATAACGCAAACGTATATTTATGTTCAAATCGACTTGTTTGTCTTTCTGTCCTCAAAGTCTAGCTCCGTTCCTGCAGCTGGTCCTCCTTCATACCCGGCACCTGTGGGCGGAGCCTTGCTCAGTCTCTCTCCCGATGAGCGTCAGTGCGTGGAGACCGTAGTAGGCATGGGCTACTCTTACGAAGGCGTCCTCAAAGCCATGCAGAGACAAGGACAGAACGTCGAACAGGTCGGCTTACGTTACAGGACACACAAGACCCAATTCATGAATAGTATCCCATTCCTGGTCTAGTATAATAACCATCAGCGGAACAAAAATCTATTTGTCTTGCCTGTATTCTAAAGTTTTTGTCCTCTGTGCTCAGGTGCTGGACTATCTCTATGTCCACAGTCGCCTGTGTGAGCGAGGCTTTGACACCACAGCGGTGGAAGAGTGTTTGGAAATGTACCAGTGCTCAGAGGAAAAGGTGTGTACACTTATGCACAAAGGGTTTAATGTGAACAAAATAAATGTAAAATATTCAGAGCTTTTGTGGATTAACAGTTTGTGTACTTGCATTCAACTAAAGTATTTATAAAATATGAGGGGCGATAAAGTCAAACCTGGACTTCTTGTGAATTTAGTTTTTATTTATGTAGCGCTTTTAAAGCTGTCGCAAATAAGCTTTGCAGAATCAAAAGAAAATTAGGGAAATGAGTATGAAATGAGTGAAAGAATATGTATGAATCAAAATAAAATGGCAATAGGAGGAAACCTTGATACGAACCATTTGGGTGATGGTGGAAAGCAGGAATTGATCAGCAGTCATAGTGAGTGTTAAGAGGCTGAAAATTCAGTATAACAGGAGAGGTGTTGATGAAGGCATTAACCTGATTTACATTTGCATAGAACTTCAACCACAGTACAGTTATGAGACTCTTAATCGCAGTAAGACATTTGAATGGTGCAAATGTTTTAAAGAAGGTCGTACATCCGTGAATGATAATCCTGGCCAAGGCGGCCGTTGCACTTGTTTCTATAAACAATGAGCGCATTGAATATGAGTGGAACATTTGAAAATTGACTGATAACTTGGCAATAGCTTGCCGAAGAAATGCATCTGTCTGTGGGAACTGTACACACAATCATTTACCAACACGGTTTGCACATTACAGGAACTCGGCTGGCCACATCCCCTATATAGTCCTGACCTCACTCCAAGCCCTTTCTACATGTTTGGGCCAGTATTTCAGATCTGAAGCAGTGTACTCCGGTGTACTGAGAACTTTCTACCATGATGGGATCCAAGCACTGGTGAAATGCTGGGATAAGTGTATTAATGTAGCAGGGGATTATATAAAGAAATAAAGGGAGTTTTCGTTCCTCATAAATGTGCTCAAAAGTCCCGGTTTGACTTAATCACCCCTTCTAATGTCAGAACTACAAGAATAGACTTTTTTGAAAGTCTCATTAGAGAAATGTGTCGAGTATCAGTGTAATGGCATGCCTGTAAAAATGCTTTTCTGATGATTTTCTGAAGGAACCCTCATCGATGACTGCTGTCATTTTGTATCACATCATCATTCTTTCACGGTTAATGGTTGATAGCAGACTGTAATCTGCGCTTCAAGAGAAGGAACTATGTAGTGTGTGGTTGTTTTTTTTTTTTTTTTTTTTCCCCTGAGGGGGAAATACCAGGATCTTGGTAGTCTGAGAATACCCAGGACTAACATTTTGATTAATACACATTCACATTCCTTACAAATTTAAATAATTCTTTTGATTGTGTAAAGCTGCTTTGCGACAATGACAATTGTTAAAAGCGCTATACAAATAAAATTGAATTGACTTAACATGTTTTGCAGATAAAAAGTATGTGTCTGTCTTCAGTCGTCAAGCAAGTTTTTGAATTGGTTGAAGTGCTGTACACTTAAAGTCATGGTGCTTTACAGTTTTTATTTTGCCACTGATTTATTGTCCAATAAAACCACTTCCTGAGGTGTTTTACTCCTTGTTTACTTCCTCAGGTAAAAAACAAACAAAAAAAACTAAATGTACTTTTCCATGTACATCGACTGCTCAACAGTGTGTCGTTTGTAACTTTATGTACCTGGTAAAGTGGATATGATATATATATATTTTTTTTTAAGTTTGTTTTGTTTCTTTTCTCTTTCAGGCTCTGCAGTTTCTGCAGCTGATGACTCGGTTTGGCGAAATGGGCTTTGAGAAGGACACCATCAAAGAAGTCCTTCTGGAACACAATAACGACCAGGACAAAGCTCTAGAGGACTTAATGGCTCGTGCGGCTGCAAGCTGAACCTGGGCTTGTCTCCTCCTTTATCCGCCTCCCTTTACTCCTCAACACTGCGTCCACTGAGAAAGTTGGGGGTGGGGGTGTATTGAGGGTGTCTGAGACTGGACAAGTGAACCCATATCCCTTAAAAAAAATAATAAATTAATTTAAAAAGACCATGTCCTTTTATAAGGTAGGGTTTGATTCATCCGACCTCAGCAATGACCCTATCAAGTGATCTTTGTGTGATTGTGGGCAACTGAGCCGTCGTACTTCCTCCATCGCCGTAAAAACTGGCGGACGTGGGGCAGCTCCTAGGACACGGGTCTCAGAGGAGCGCCAGGGGAGGAGCGCGATTCCACGCGAGATTGTACTCACAGCTACAGCGCTGCTACGTCTTTCATAAGTGTTGAGAACTTTCACTCGTACACATGCCATGTCTGAACAGAGACCTTGAAGTGCCCTTTTTTGTTCCCGTTATCGCCTGGCTTTCGTTTGTTTTTCTTCACCTGTCTCTGCTGTACATCGTTTTAATCGTATGTTCATCTGTTGAGCTGTTTGACAAACAAGCAAAAAAAAAAAAACACACATAAAAAAACAGCAGTTTTGTTAGAGATCTGGTTTAATTGTCCTTCGCTATAGGAACCGCGGTAACCGAACTAACAACCACAGTGCGTTGAGAGAAATGAGGCGAGAAAGGAAAAGCGCAGCCGAACAGGTTTACACTGGAATGGAACAAGGAGCTGGAGGGGTGTTCCCGGAAATGCAATATTTATGCGTATCACGGCTTCTACGCGCAAGGCTGAAAAGGCACAAAGAACCATGGATATTAATATAAACGTATTTAAATTTGTTCAAGATACACTGACACCTTCAATCTGTAATAAAGACTTGGAAATTCTTTACCATTAATTTGAGTTGGTGGCATGTACACTGAAATGCTCAATCACAAGTCATGTTTTGCATTTTTGATTGTATGTTGCTTTAATGGAACAGTGAGTTTATAATTCAGTAACGTTCGCTTTGCTTTACGGTTTCCTGTATAACCCACAATGCCATCTCTGAAAGCCTCCTGACATATCAAAATGGTATTTAGCTCATGCATCATTTCTACATAAATGGTGCTGCATTGGTCTCTTTATCAGCATGCTTACATATGCAAAGTTTAAACATGTTAAACCGTACCACTGAAAAGCACCAGCACACTAGGTATATCATTGATCTCTTACAAGCTGTGACAAGTATCCGTATCTTTTCTGGGACTTTGATTCCAGATGTTTGCTCTCTCCATTTTTTTCTACATTAAGTTCCTCATTAGAAAGTAAAAACTGTAAGCAAGAAAATAACTATGGCACGAACAAAGAAACCTGATATTTATCATGTGAGAGTGATGATGTTGATACACATTTTGGATAATCAACTAGTATTTTTTTAGGTATTGCTCAGCAGTTCGACACTGCTACTTCTAATACGCAAAAGAAGATCTATTGATTGGAAAGCTAAATCATCTCATGATGGAGACTTAAATCTACAGGGGTTTTAAACAACAGACAAAATTTATATATATATATATATACATACACACACACACACACAGTGTATGTCCATTTATAGTTTCATTGAAACCATGACACCTGTTGTCACAAACACCAGCCTTCTTACTTTCCCCTTTATTGAACTTGGAAATTAAATAAATCCTCTGCAGGAATCCCAGAAAATGCAAACTTCTCTGTTGGAAAAATCTGACCATTACAACATGCGGACATTGTAGATTCTTTTCATTAAGATTTTTTGGCAACAAAAGATGCACTATTTTGACGAAAGAGCATTAATATGATAGACAAACTACTGTCTGAGCTGAATTTGAAAGGACCAAGTGATGTCCATCTGTCCATCATCAATATTGCTTATCTTGTATCGGATCATGTTGGCCTGGAACCAATCCCAGGAAAGATGGGGCACAAGGCGGAGTACAGCCTGCATGGAGAGAGTCAGAGGTAGCTCTTATTAGACTACGTTTTGGAAGGTCCTAGGTTCAAATCCCACAACCACCAAGTTGTCCCTGTTGGACCCTTGCGCAAGGCCCTTAACCCTCAACTGCTCAGATGTATAATGAAATAAAAAGGTCGCTCTGGATAAGTGTGTTTTATGTTTTTGACTGTGGGAGGAAACCCACCAAACACCGGGAGAACATGCAAACTCCACTCACAGACCAATTTCAAAAGTCTAACCCCCCCCCCCCCCCCAATACCAACCTTAGGTCATGATTTTATTTTTTATTATGGCAGCAATGCAACTTAGATGCCAACTGCCAATAAAAAGAAGTTTGAGAAGTCTGGCCATTCTTCCCCTGAACTATTTCACCAACAAGGTGTTTCTGCTCACAGAACTGTGACATGTTTTATTTTTTTTTACTTTGCATTGTTGTACCTTCCCACCTAATGACCAAACCCAGCCACTGGATGCAGTGCAGTCCCAATTCCAGATAAAATGGGAGGGTTGTGTATGTGCACCCCTATATGGTAAAAAGTCTATAGACGCCTTCATCAGACCTATAGGTGCTTTCTAAACATCAAACTGTAAAGGTAATGGTTAAGACCAGTGTATAGCCAAGACACAAATATTAATTTTCACAAAGTATGCTGCTTCAGCGCTTTTTTCAGATGATAAAAACAGATTTATCTTTTTGTCAGATGTTACTATGGTATACTTTAAGTTTAATTACAAGCTTTACATATGTGTCAAAGGCTTTTATTGACATTACATTAAGTTTATGCAAAGAGTTGACCCTTGTTTTCACCCTGGAATGCTGTCAATCAACTTCTGGGTCACATCCTGACTGATGGCAGCCCATTCTTGCATAATAAATGTTTGGAGCCTGCTTTTGTTTTTCCACCCCACCTCTTGAGGATTGACCACAAGTTCTCAATGGGATTTAGATCATTTCAAAAAGTGAAGCAAAAAAGATATTCTGTTGATTGGACCGATGAGGATTAGGGTAAAGTCATTTTCTCTGATGAATCCCCTTTCTTATTGTCTGTCAGGAAAAAAGCTTGTGAG
Organism: Dolichallabes microphthalmus; assembly: GCA_026413445.1. Lineage (NCBI taxonomy): Eukaryota > Metazoa > Chordata > Actinopteri > Siluriformes > Clariidae > Dolichallabes > Dolichallabes microphthalmus. Next base: position 4,205,056 of record JAOTQY010000018.1, on the reverse strand, counting down.
CGTTACCACAAATTCTGATAAAACCCAAGCATCAGTTATGCAAGAATGGGCTGCTATCAGTCAGGATGTTGATTGACAACATGCCAGGATGAATTGCAGAGGTCTTGAAAAAGATGGGTCAACACTGCAAATATTGACTCAGGATGAATTTAACGTAACTGTCAATAAAAGCCTTTGGCACTTATGAAATGCTTGTAATTTCATTTACTTCAGTATACCTAGTAACATCTGACAGAAAGATCTAAACACCCAGAAGCAGCAGTGGAAATTAATATTTGTGTCATTCTCAAAACATTTGGCCATGGCTGTAGTGGTAATGGTTAACACCAGGGTATAGTATGAGCGGTTGTTCTCATGAGCCTTCTAGTCATTTGTTCTTTTGTCACGTGACTCCCATAGATGCTAGGCAGTGCATTACACCGGAAACAGATTTAAGAGTTTCTTCTCGTGAGTCTTCTAGTCCGAGTCATTTATTCTTTTGTCACGTGACTCCCATGGCCGATAGGCAGTCCAGTAGATTTAATAGAACAAACAACTCAGACTAGAAGACTCATGAGAAGAACCGCTCAATTCTGTTTCCTGTGTAATACACTGTACTGTATAATGCACTGTAATGCATCTATGAGAGTCACGTGGCAAAAGAACTAACGATTCGGACCAGAAGATATGAAGACGTGAGCTGCGTATTCTGTTTATCATAATATGTCCTTAGCTGCATTGTAATATTTAATTACTGACACTATAGCCAAAATTTTTGTATGTATTTATTTAAAATATAACATTTTATTTCTCTTCATAAGAACGAAGTGAACTTAATGATTAAAAAAAAAGATTCAAATTCAAATTTTATTTGTCACATACACAGTCATACACAGTACGAAATGCAGTGAAATGCTTATACGACCGC
>JAOTQY010000018.1:4178022-4193757 GCA_026413445.1 Dolichallabes microphthalmus | reverse complement strand
ATTTCTATGCCGATTTTGTGCGTACGCAACGTTTATACATGAGGCCCCAGGTCTCTAGTTTAAACACTCAATGATTTGCCTGTACTAATGATTCGCGCATAAATCTGTTCACATCCAGCTTAATAAATGAGGCCCGTTGTTGTATGTTTCAACAGGATACTACATCAGAATGAGGAAATTATAATGCTTGCAATTTAAATGCTAACCTTCTCCTATTTCAGTTGAAGCGAGTCTGGATTGTTATTATTTTTTCTTTGTAATTAGACTCCAAGTAGAGAGCGGGATGCATTCTTTATCTTATTGTGTTTTCAGCAACATCTTTTTCTCATTGGCGTGTTTTGTCTCAGGTTCTCGGGATGGCTCTATGGGATTGTGGGAGATCTCCGAAGAGGTACTGAGTCTGGCAGAGATGCAGCAGGCTGAGGAAGGAGTGCCCAGCTACGCCCACATCTCCCACCGTGCGCTTAAAGACATCCCTAAGGAGTACACCCACCCATACAACTGCAAAGTGCGCGCACTAGCTTTCAATAACAGCCATAAGGTCGGTCTCCACCTGCATTGTTTCTAATTGATCTTCTAAATTGTTTATAGAGTTTATAATGTAAAGAATTTTTTTTACATAGATTTCTTTTGTTTTCTTTCAGGAACTGGGTGCTGTTTCTCTAGACGGATATTTTCATTTATGGAAGGCCGAGGACAACCTGTGTAAGGTAACGTGTTTTTCTTGTTTTCATTAGTATAGCCCTGTTCTGTGTTTAATCTTCTCAGTCTTATCATCGTGATATTTTTGTTTTTCAGGAGCTCTCTACAAAGCTTCCGTACTGCAAAGAGAACGTGTGTCTGGCGTACGGACTGGACTGGTCCGTGTATGCGGTCGGCTCTCAGGCTCATGTGTCCTTCCTCGATCCTCGGCAGTCTTCCCAGAACATAAAGTCTGTGAGCTCCAGAGAGCGTGGCAGTGGTACGTCCCAGACATTGACATCCTTCTTATTTACTCTCTCTCTCTCTCTTATCAGAGTTTGCTAAATCCTGTATGTTTGTCGTGCGCGATTAGGAATTCGCTCCGTCAGCTTCTACGAGCACATAGTGACAGTAGGCACAGGACAAGGCTCCCTGCTCTTCTATGACATCAGGGCTCAACGTTTCCTCGACGGTCCATCAAATTCACCCGGCGGGTACCGGAAGACCCCTCCTACAGACGGCATCCTCAAGCTCACCACGGGGAGAGGCTGGCTGGTACAGAGCTGTTTCTGTTCTAATGATACATAATGTACAGTGAAACCCCGGATTGTGAGTAACATTGTTTGCGATCGTTCTGCAAGACGAGCAAAAGTTTTTAATAAAAAAAACTTTTTTTTTTTTGCTTAAATTTTGAAAACGAACAAGTCTTTTTTACGAGCATAATACGAGCACCGAGTATTATGTATCACGCATGCGCTTCTTGTTTTGACGCCGAGCGTCACGTTATCACAACCGAGCCAATGGTTTCTCTCTCTCGCGCGCTGCGGAATTGTGGGTAATCGTCTCCTCTGCTGGGTCTTAGTGCTCGTCTTTCACTGGTATAATCAACATCCGTGCATGCGTGTACTGTTTACTATAACACTGTGACCCCGTGTGTGCGCATAACACATTTTATTTTGCGGTTGTGTGTACAATGCGCATGTAAAGCAAAAGAAAGTCTTATCAGAGAGGTTAAAGACCCATTTTCTCTCTCTGCTAAAGGCTCAGCCTGCTCTCTGTGTCTGTGTGCGTGCGTCATTGGACACCGTCATTTCTCTGAACACTGCTATGTCGCGATTCTTTTCAAAGGTAAAATGCAGGTTAATTTGTTTTATTTTTACTTTACAGCAGTGATTCCGTTAGTGTCACTCAATCGAGTGTCATTAGAGAGATTTCTTGTTTATTTTTCCGATAAAACCGTGTTGGGGGGGAAAGAGTGGAGGGTAACTGTGTAAGGGGGAGGGGCTCCTTACTTTAGCTTCACACACGCGCACACACACACACAACGCCTGAGCTCACAAACGGAAACACTTATCTGTCAGGATTTATTTTTACTCTGTGTAAAGTGCAGGTTACATTTTTTTTTTCCTTTCATTTTTTATTTATATTTTGTGTTAATTATTTTTATGTATTTATTTCTTTGGGCTGTGGAATGAATAATTTGAGTCTGCATTATTTCTTATGGGAATGAGTGGTTTGAGTGTTTTGAAATACGAGCCCGCTTCCAGAACGAATTATGCTCGTAATCCAAGGTTCCACTGTATATGCATATCATGTTTATACTGCATACTTACTGGAGAAATGGATTAATGTCCTCTTTCATAGGCATGTATCTTAATATGTCTCTTATTTCACTTTTCTGTTTCATTTCTTTTTGTCCTCTAAATATTAACAATAATAAATTTGCTATATTCATGTTTAGAACATGATTAAAACGTTGATATGAACTTTTGAGGTTTTGCAGGGGAGGGGGACAATCATCTTGTCTTGTCTGTATTTCTTCTTTCTTTGTCTCTTTCACCCTACTTGTTTTTCTCTGTGTCTTTTTCTCTGTCCATTTCTGATTTTCTCTACCTGTCTGTCTTTTTCTCTTTGACCCCATTCACACCCGTCATAAACACGGATCCCGAGTGATCGGATCACAAGCGGACAGCCGAAACGCAGCCAAGTCTCCAGTGACCGCTTGGGATCGGATTTCATTCACCATTTCAACTGGAATCACACAATGGTCTTCAGCTACATTTATTTTCCTGGAGAAATTCTATCTTACACGTTTACAAGACTTGCTCAACCATCGAGTGTAAAGTTTGCTAAAGAACATTTTAAATGATTGTGAGAGGGGATGACAAACTGGGAAAAGTTTTGCTGTCATAGCATCTTCTTCATCCATTAGCATCTTGACACCTTCGCAGCCGTACCGAACACTGACCACTATGATCCAATCACACGGGATGTTGTCTGTTTTTCTGTCTTTTTGACCCTCTCCGTTTTTTCCAGTTTGTTTCCCTCTCTTTCCCTTCGTCTTTGTATTTTGTCTTTTGTAACACGATGAAGTGACGGAAAAAATCTGGTCCTTCATCTTAATCAGTTTAGGTTTACAAAATAAACCCGAGCCTAAATAATGATTTATTCTCAGAGATGAAGTTGAAGTTATTTTGTTCTTTCTACAAATGTTGCTGTTATATTTGAGTTCTTAAGGATCCTAAGCAATATTGTCCTCTTTCCTCTGTCTGTGTTCTAGAACCATGACGAAACGTGGAGAAGCTATTTTTCAGATATTAGCTCCTTCCCCAACGCCGTCTACACACACTGCTACGATGACTCTGGAACTAAGCTGTTCGTGGCCGGCGGACCTCTCTGCTCGGGACTACATGGAAATTACGCCGGGCTCTGGAGCTAGCTTTGTCTGCTTTTCTAGCCGTCCCTGTTTAACTTCACTATACATCCCCGCTCATCATTGCAGCTGTCTGTCTGTCTTCATTCATCTGTCTTGTTTCTGTTTTCACTGGACTCAGGACCGTCAAACATGCTTCTCACTTTTTTAAATGGTGTATATTAGTAAAAATTTGTCTGCCCCCTTTTTTCTCGTTCACGTGCTGTCTTTTCTTGGCTGTTAATTTCTTTTACGTGAGTGACGAAGCAGAGTTTTGAGCCGCAGCAAGACCTGTATTTGGTCGGACCCAGTCCACGGTCAGAGACTCGCCTCAGAACTCTTGACAAAGTGTGACTATGTTGAACTGTGATGTACCGTTTTTGTTTCGCAGCATTTTGGTGTAATGCGTCTGAATGGTCGGAGGCTGGCAAGAGTCTGTTATTTTATTTAGTTCGGACTATTTGACGAGCTGTCGATCTGCCATGCTCTTGCTTTGCAGTGAACTGAAGTGTGGACAAGAGCAAACAAAAGAAGACTGTCTTGTAGCAGAACTTTAACTCGAAGATTTGTTGTGCCATATTATGCCACGATGATCACTGAGGAACTGATGAATGCAAACAGACAAAAAAAGCCCAGAGATGTCGGAATGAAACCTGGATTTTGCTTTTTGTTTGTTTCCTCTGAGTGGGTGAAATTAATTATTTTTCTTTTCTTTTCTTTTTTTTTGGTCTTTTGCTTTGAGTAAGACTAGCGCACATCATATCGGTAATGCCGTTATGTTTTTGTTTTTTTCCTCCCTCAGCAGCTATAATTTATTTCCTGCACTTGTTCATCTCTAGCGCTCGTGCTGCTGAATTACAATCGTTTTGTGTTTTTCCCCTCTGTTTTTGTTAGCACCGTTGCTTCTGAGCTCCAGTCAGGGGAAGATGACTCGGCGTGTCTTCCTCGCCTTTCCGAGCAAAGGCAGGGCAGTAGTCAGTTACATCGTTGCCTTTCCTAAGTCTTTCTGTGAAAGACTTTTGTGAGTCAACTTTTTTTTTTTTTTTTTTTTTTTAAAAACATAACCTTCACGGATCATTGCAAAGAAAAGAAAAATAGAACAAATAGAGCAGATTGTGGTTAAGACCCTATATTAAACAAATAACCATCACTTTTAAAATGTATTTTATATATAAATGTGTAAACATATTTGGAAATCTTATATAGAGAGAATACATTTTATGTAAATGTTTGGAAACGTGTGTGTGTGTGTGTGTGTGTTTGGACTAACCGTCATTATTTTGGTGGTGCCCTCTTTTTTTATACACACTGAGTGTTTTTACAACTTGCCAAGTCTGAAAAAAATAACATGAAACCCGGCAAACCAATTCAAGAATCTGTTTAAAAAGAAGATAATGAATAAAAGTCTATTGATGTAATTTTCTCCCATGTTTGCTTTTTTTATTTTTATTATTGTCTGTATTTGTGTATAAAGAGCTGCTTTGCTGTGTGAGCGCGTGCGTGTTTTTTTTTTCCACCGTTGGAGCAGAGTAATCTTGGAGGGGGCACGTGCCCGTGCGCTCGACGGCTGTATCGTGGGAGCGCGCACAGCGCAGATCAGCAATGCGCATGCACGCCGCACTGTACTGTTATGCATCTGCAGGGCGCCTGCGCGTTCAACTTTAACTAAAATCGGAAATGCCGTTATGGTTTCATGAACATTTTGTCATTGATGTAGGATTTGTAAAAGGTTTATTTACAGATCTAAAATAATAACCCTAAAGCAAATTTAATATTTTAATAATATGATCATGAAACGCTCCTAATGGTGAGTGTCCATGATTAACTGATAAACGCACATTTTCGCTCCTATAGTACACTTTCATTGTGTTTACGGACGCTAAGTATAATTGCCTGTGCGCGTCATGTTCTATTAGTGTATGCAAATAAACAAAAAACAAACTAATACAACCGCACAGATTTTGTGTAAAATCTGTACGCGCGCGCTTGCGGCGCTGTTGTTCTGCGGCGGTCGCGCGCCCGGCGTGTCACGTGACCGTGTCTGCTTCGCTGCTGGGCTGAGGGAAGCGTGTTAGCAGGTAATAATATATTTATATTTATTTGTTTGTAGATATAAGGAGATATTTACGTGTAAATATAGATATATAAACTAATCGTGGGGGTATTTTAAGAACGGAATCTTTGACATTTTACCTTGAAGACACGTAAATTTGGATGTTTCTGGCATTGTTCAGCGTGTAAAGGAATTGATAATGGGAAATATTTGTGTGTGTAAGCGCTAGCATCCTCTCCGGTGTGTGTGTGAGAGAGAGAGACACACACAGAAAAGGCGAGTGTATGTGTGTGGCCATTTTCTGAATAATTCTTCTCTCTTGAAGGCCTGTAGTTTGCGAGCTAACCCGCTGCCTGGAGTTAACCTCGTTAGCTCGCAGGCTAATAAACCCCAACAATCGAGTCGGAGAAGAAGAAAAAAAGGAAATTAGCCTTAGCTTCAGCTAGCTAGCGAGTTAGCCACCAGGACACAAAGGACCCCAGCTAGCTTTAGCCTCGTAGCTAGGTGCTGCCTTTGCTAGCGTTGTTTACATTCGGGATTGGCACATTAAACACATTTATAGAGTTAAACAAAGACAGAAAATCATTAAACACCTACTGGTGTTAGTTCTGTGCCTCGATTTAGGATTGAACTGGGAATAATATAGTGCCGAGTCTGTGCTTAATAATAATAATAATAATAATAATGAAATGTTAACAGGAATCATAAACTCCAGCCTTTTTTGGGTTCTGACTTCCTTCCTCTTTAATGTTACACAATATATACTCTGTTTGCCTAAATATGACGTTTTTTTTTTCTTAAAAAAAATCAATCCAGGGTTTACATGTAAAATACATCTTGTCTCATAAGTTTGAGTGAATTCCCTGACAGATGACTTTTCTTTATTGAATAATTTTTTACTTCATCCAAAAAAGTCAGTCATTTTGTTTAACTGGGTTTATCCTGTAACTGTATGCTTAAATGTATATGGTTATAAATAAGTTTCCATTTATGTTGAAATAAGTTTCCAGCTTTAGTTAATCTTCTGTAGGAGTGAATATCTATTACTTTTCCCCTCTCGGTTTTCTATATAATATCAGTAAAAAAAAAAACTTTTTTTGTGTGTATTTATTTGTGTATAATATATTTCCAGTGCAAAATTCTGTATGTTTTCAGACACTGTAAAGTCTTTAGAACAGAAGACTTGTATGTCGTATTAGCTTCAGATAGAAGGGGGAAAAAACAGGCTGTTAAAGAAAATAACACGAGTCTTGGAGACTAAATGTAGCTTTAAATGGTTGCAAAGCACAACAAGTCCTTCATTGAGTAGTTAAAAACCTGATGCGCTGTGAACATAAGAAAATAACATAACTTTTATCAGAAAATAATTATCTTCCAGATGCTAGCGGTAAAACTGTCATTGATGTTGTTTATTTATTTATTTATTTATTTCTTCCGTACAGTACCTAACGGCGCTCCCTCAAGTCTTTTATTGCTTGTTTATGACACTGTGTTGAATTATGATGTGTATTATCTGACTTACGAGAGTTGAATGCTTCACAGTGGAGTCATTTCCAGTAAGCCATACAACAGACTTTTCGCTGGAGAGTCTAGAGTCGAAGAGTGATGTCGGCCGCTAAATCACATAATTATATGAAATGATCAGCTTGAGCTTTAAGGCCATTATTAGTACAAATGTAGAAGGTAATAAATCGATAAGCGACTGGTATTTATCACATTTTTGGATCCTTGTTCTTGTTTGAGGCATTTTTTAGCCTATGTTTTAGGGGAAACAGTAATACAGGCCATTTAGTAATGATGGATATTAAAGTATTAGACTATTAATAGTTCGTATCGTTGAGTACAGAAGCAGCGGTAATGCAACTGGCCTGACAGTCTCTGTAGATCTCGCACTGTAAAACATTTTGATTGCTGTTATGAGCTTAAAATAAATATAATCTGACCTTACGTTAAAAAGTACACTCAGCCACACTTTTGTTACGTTCAGAAATAGGGTTGTGCATCAACACATTATACTCTCTGAGGATGGAAATATTCTCTGTGAGAGTTACCGTTTATACATCACATCTAGAGTCAATTTTGAAGCAGCGGTTTAACAAAAGAACGGACAAACCTGTTTATGCTCTTATGTCACAGTGCTGTTGTTTTCTCACTTACAGTCTGTCACAGGTTTATATTAATGCGTTTATTTGTAACAAGTAATACACAGTCTTGGTTAGTGGTTGTGCAGCACAATTTAAGAATAATGTGTAATCATTTATATAACAGCGTTTATTTATATTGTTAATGCAAGGAGTCTGCAGTGCCAACTTTGTAAGGGTAATTTTTTCCCATTTTCAGAATGATGGGGTTTCTTGTTTCTTAATATGATGAGCTGTTTATTATTATTATTATTATTATTATAGTTAAGCCTTTATTTGTCACATATACATTACTGCACAGTGAAATTCCTTCTTCGCATATCCCAGCATAACTGGGGTCAGAGCGCAGGGTCAGCCATGATACAGTGCCCCTGGAGCAGATAGGGTTGCTCAAGGGCCCAATAGTGGCAACCTGGTGGTGCTGGGGATCGAACCGCCGATCTTCTGATCAGTAACTCAGTGCCTTAGCCCTCTGAACCCCTTATTATTATGCACCAACAAATAAGTACAGTAATCATCATAAAACAATCCCATTTAACAGTTTAAGTAAAACACTCATTGTGCTGTTCTTCATTTAATATAAGATGTAGTCCCTGTAAAATTGTGTAAAGAAAGGAGCCGAGGTGGCTCAGAGCCAGTTTTTTTCAGGATTTCAATGCGCGACCTCATACTGCTCACAACACCACTTATACATTACACAAACTTGGCTGGGATTCCTTGCTGCAAGCCATTCCCACATGTTTGGGACATTAAATGAGTTCCTGGTACGATGGTGTTTTTTTGACATGAAGCAGGCAGTCTAATCATGGCTCCGAAAAAAACTTTCTATCTTGATGGCACTAGGGAAACGCGGGGATTATGTAAAGAAATAATGGGAGTTTTTACTCTGTTATTCTGTACAATCAATCAAAAGTCCCCTGGTTTGACTTGAACGCCCCTATGACATGCTGTTATTGGGAAATGATAAATTTCGCAGTCGATATTCTCCAATTTCTCTCTAGTTTTTAAGGTTAGGATTAATAGACACCACAGATATTTTAAGTTTTTTGATATCTCTTTGTTGCTAATAAATAACTACAGGTTAATTTTTCAATATAGTGCAATTTCTTTTGTATTTTATACAGATTTTTTTTTGTATTATTATTGTTATTTTTTTATTTGATTTGATTGAATTTAACTTTTTTTTTTTTTTTTTGGTGCCAAACTCGACCAACAGCTTACTCTGCCCTTGGTGAATTGCGGGTCAACAAGTTTTCCGTTTTCTCCTCTGTGCTGGGGAGTTTGTCGAAATCTTTACCCATGGTAATCGCAAATACATTACAGATGTCATGGCTAGATTAAAATAAAAAACAACAGCGGGGTTTTACTGTAACCCTCCTTCCAGATGTGTGCGCACACGCAGGGAGTGTCTGTATGATTCAAGATTCAAGATTTAAAATTGTATTTGTCACATACATGGCTGCACAAAGTACAGCAGTAGTGAAATGCAACTGCAACAACTCCAGTCTGTGCAGATAAAAAAAAATGGAATGGAAAAAAAAACAACAACCAGTTAGTAAAATCGTACAGTACGTCTAACTTCTTTTTGTGTTTTTGATTTTTGCAGATTTTTTTCTATTTTGTACATACATTCTTTTGTATATACTGTATATGATGACCTCGCTGGGCGGCGACCGGGGTACTCGGGAGAAAGTGCTGCCCACGTCCACACAGACCACACAGCCACAGAAACAGCTTCAGGTACACACCAAGCACTCGTGTTGATATATAAACACGAACACACACACATTGTGGAATTCGTCTTTGTTTTCAGTGTTACAGAAGGGACCTGCATTCAACATGTTTATCAGACTAGGTTTAATCATTAATAAGTTGTTTTTCTTCTTCACGTTGTGTTTTTTCCCTCTCCCCGATTTCAGGCTACAGCCGAACAAATCCGACTTGCCCAGATGATTTACGATAAGAACGATGCCGACTTTGAAGACAAAGTCAACCAGGTGAGACCAAGGTTGATCTTTAAACCTCTGGATCAGAAAGCTTTACAAACGTATGCAAATATGGTATTTTAAATACTGCGGTTGTATACTTAAGTGTGTGTGTGCATGTGTCTAGCTCATGGAGGTGACGGGAAAGAACCAGGATGAGTGCATGGTCGCCCTTCATGACTGTAATGAGGATGTGAACAGAGCAATCAACTTCCTGTTGGAGGGGACCTCTGATACGGTAAAAACACACACATGCGCACACAAATTTTAAACATTATTTAAGAGCATCAAGTTATAACATTGGACAAATTGTTGTACACACCTGTATGCAGTTCTTCCTCAAAGTTGGAAGCATACAATCGTATAGTTTGACTTTGTATGCTGTAGAATTAAGTTTTTTCTTCCCTGGAACTAAAAATCCCAAACCTCTTCCAGCACGACGGATCTGTTCGAACAACGTGAGCTTTGTGAAGAAATGGTGTGTTAAGGTTAGAGTGGAAGAACTCGAATGAGCCGTGTTGTCACCGAACACTGATCGTTCTTTGGGCCAACTTGCTCAACATCATCGCCTGACCTCATTAATACTCTTGCAGCTGAAAAAACACACATCGGTGCGGTTACGAGCCAAAATCTAATGCAAAGCCTAGAGGAGGTTTTTAAAACGGTTAAAGTGTGTGTGTGTGTGGGTGGGGATAATGTTTTTAAATTTACATAATATACAGCAATAAGAATAAAAATAAAATATTAGAATAAGATAAAAATATAAGGAAGTTAAAGAATATATAATAAAATTAGAAAAATATATATATAGTAAAATGAAATATAATAGAAAAGTTCACAGTGCAAAATGTGCAAATGTCCCATGTGTCAACGTAAGTGTGTGTCCTAGTAAAGAGTAAAAGTTTGCAGTCCTGAGGTGTGTAAAATGTGCAAGCGTGTGAGTGATCGGTCCTATGTGGTGTTGTGATTGAGAGCTCGTATCGCCTGCGGGAAGAAGCTCCTCCTCAGTCTCTCTGTGTTGGTCTTCAGGGAGCGGAATCGCTTTCCTGACCGCAACAGAGAGAACAATCCATTGTTGGAATGACTGAGGTCCTTCACTATCTTCCTGGCCTTGGTCCAGCACCGCTTGTTGTAGATCGATTGAAGCTTGGTGCAGATGATGAGCTCGGCTGATCGAACCACCCTCTGTAGGGCTCGTCTGTCCTGCATGGTGCTGTTCCCGAACCAGGTTGTGATGTTTCCCGTCAGGATGCTCTCTATGGTGCAAGAGTAGACGTTCCTAAGCACCTTAAAGGGCAGTCTAAAGTCTCTCAAGCGTCTGAGGTGGTAGAGATGCTGCCGGGCCTTTTTCACCACGATGTTGATGTGACGGGACCATGACAGGTCCTGCGTGATGTGAACACTGAGGTATCGGAAGCTGTCCACTCTCTCCACTGGGCTCTCGATGATGGCGGGGGTCTGGTCTCCTGCTTAGTACTAAAGTCCACCATCAGCTCCTTTGTCTTGTTGACGTTCAGGAGGAGATTGTTCCTCTGGCACCAATTCTCCAGATTTCCAATCTCCTCCAGGTAGGCCGTCTCATCAATGTCAGAGATCAGGCCAACCATTATAGTGTCGTCAGCAAACTTAATGATGGTGGTGGAGTTCGTAGTGGCTACGCAGTCATAGGTGTACACTGAGTACAACGGGGGGCTCAGATACCAACCCTGGGGGGGCTCCAGTGTTGAGAGTGAGGGAGGCTGAGACATGTCCGCCCATCCTTACTGCCTGTGGTCTGCCAGTTAGGAAGTTGGAATCCCAGGTGCTCCAGCTTGGTGGTGAGTGTGGAGGGAATTTTTGGAATGAGATAGTTGTTATTGGATTGATTTTACTGAAACAAACACCTGGTGAACTGTTTGAATAGACCAGTGCTTTTAACTAACACCCATACTTTTTTTTTGCTGGTTCAGAGCCGGGTCAGTAGCGAACCTCCTAAAAACTAGCTTTGGGCTAGAGAGTCACGTCATTACGACACTGTGTACGTCTCTACTTCTCCAGCAATGTTGGCGGAAAGCACAACAACAATGGCAACCGTCAACATGACATGGCTTTGCAAGTCTACTTGTGGATCAAACCATCATTACTAGAAAGCATTTGATCTACTCATTGCATTTTGAGTTGTAAAATGTTTTTGTGTACATGGAGTTTGCACGTTCTCTCCGTGCTTGGTGGGTTTCCTCCGGGTACTCCGGTTTCCTCCCTCTCCCAAAGACATGCAGATTAGGCTATTTTTTTTGCCCGTACTGTGTGAATGCATGTGTGAATGTTCACCGGAGGTCCTAACACGGTCGTACAAAATGGAAATAAATACAAATGGTCATCATTGCTCTCGACGGTCCCTAGTTGGACTACAGAGGTTCCTGGATGGAAGTGTTGCTGCCACCACGGAACCGTTGGCCGGTGCTTTGTCTGTCTGAAAACAAAGAACTGGTTTGAAATCAGGCGCCAGCTCCGAACTTGCTTTGGAAACGCCTTGGTGGTAAAGGGGTACCAGTGAATTGTCTAGAACTGACCTGGGTTTTTAGATGACTGATTTCTGGAAAGTCTCTAAAATGGAAACTGGGTCGTTTCCATGAGCCAATCTGTGGGCAATCCTGGGTCATGACAGGCTCACGTCTGCACCACTGTCTCAAAACATACTGCTCAATGTCCTTCACAAGTACAGAGCATTCGCATGCTTCTCCTTTCTGGGTAGTGACTCGGCGACCTAGCAGGATTATAGACAAAGGTTTTAATAAATGAATGACACTCAGATGTTTCCTAGGGTGTTTTTTTTATTATTTTTTTTTTAGTCCATTTGCACGTGTCTAAGCGAGGTGGTCTTGGTCTTCGTCCAAGTGAATTCTAGTGCAGTCTGCTCGCAGTGAGAAGTCGATTCCGATTCGACCCGAATCGACTCTGAATCAACCCGAATGCAAAAAACATACCACGTCTTTTTGCTACAGTGCTTATTTGTAGACGCAAGCTTCTAAACTAAGTTGCGAGACAAGAACCGAGCTGAAGGACACACAGGATGTAGCATTGCAGAAATGTGAAGTATTCTGAATATTTAGACCAGTGAAGGAAAAAGTGAAAAAAACAAAACCCCCCTCTGTATGTTGCACCGGTTTTAATCAGACGCTTGTACCAGTTTTAGTTTGGAAGTAAATGTTATTTGGAATGTAGCATTTAAATTGAATTCGATGTTAGTTGGTCGAACTTTTTGAAACATCTTAGCATAAGTAATCATTACGTATGTTTTAAAAAAAAATTTTTTTATGGGGAATCTGTTAAAAGTTATCTCTGCACTCATGTTAGACCTCTTGGGAGACGGTGGGCAAGAAGAAAAGCGTGGGAAAGGATGGCATTTCCTCAGAGAGCAAGGAGAACAAGGAGAACCGGGAGAAGAAAGGAGAGAAAGAAAGCAGCAAAGCTCGCGGAGGAGCAAACCGGAGAGGAAAGGGGGCCAGTCGCAATCGGCCTGGTAAGGGAAGCTGCGGCTTTTTAGAAACGAGATTGCTGAGACACAAACAAGCCTTTGTTCGTTTAAGCAAAATTCTTGGTTTCGATCCTCCGTTTTTTGATTTTGCATGTGTATAATTTTCATATCAAGACACTAAGTTTGTCTCTTTCTGCATGTGTAAATTTGTGGTCGTCAGTGAGGGTTGAGGAGAATGGAGTGGACTCTGCACCGGTAGAGAAAGGATCCGACCGTGGCCGCAGGGGGAAAGGACGAGGTACACGAATACAAACTTTGACACACAGACACACACACGCTAACACGTTTTAGTGTCTTAGGTAGCCTGTTATCGTTTACATGTGTGTGCAGTGTCTGGAGGCCGGGGGAGAGGTCGTGCCCCAGGGGCCAGCAGGTTCACAGCACAGGGAATGGGGTCAGTGTGATAACACGTGCACACATCATCTGCTGGGTTTTCACGCCTTTGTGGTGGTTTACTCTTCTTTTAAGGTCTTCCCGATGTCTCACTCATTTAGTTTTATGTATTTTTTGTAGGACCTTCAACCCAGCGGACTACACTATGGATAGTGGCACAACCAACTCGCATGCCGACGTCTGGGAATCGGGGACCAACGATGTCACAGATGGTACAGGTAGAAGAACCGGGCATTTACACACACACACTCACACACTTTAGTGACCAGAGAACTATTTCAACCTCGTCTGCTTTTTCCTCATGGCTCTACAGTGGCATGGCGCAACACTCTGGAAGACTGGGCAGCTGAAGACTGGACCGAGGACGTGAGTGTAAGTCAAGGGCCGTCTGTTACCATAGCTTTTTTTTTTTTTTTTTTAGATGTTAAGAACTTGACAACTGATTAGGTTTTGTCCTTTTCAGCTGTCCGAGACCAAAGTGTTCACCCCGTCGTGTGCACCTCCAGCTGAGAACCATATCACGCCAGGCCAAAGGTGACAAATCAACACATATACAACCTTTTTGTTATAACCAGCCCACGATCCTAATTAACGATGGCGGCAACTGAACTGCTTGTGTTTGTGTGCGTCGTCTCATGCAGCTTGGACCTGGCGTCTCTGCTGCAGAAGCCTACCGGAAGGGAGGAGTTGGAGAACATGAAGCCAGCCTCGTCCCAAGGGCTCGGCCACAGCCTCGTCTTCACCAACTCTCACCACCAGCCCACACGCAACGGGGGCACCAGCACTGGCACCACCAGCTATGCACATGCCACCCTGGTAAGTGAGTCGCTGGAAACGAGAAGGAAGGGTGTTTTAGATGTGTGCGACAGACACAGATAAATAAATAAATATTTTAAAAACAGGTTTCACCCAACTTGTAGTGCATGCCTAAGGGTACATTAATGATTTTTAATCACAATAATGAACACTTTCAAACACTGGAGCAATTTCAGCGACACGACCAGCAATATTTGTGATGTACAGTACTGTGCAAAAGTCTTAAGCACCATATTATATGCTGTACCAATTTTGTTATATATGTTTATCATACCTGCACTAGGGCTGTAGCTATCGAATATTTCAGTAATCAAGTATTCTATCAAAAATATATTCGATTAATCGGATAAAATGTACTTTTGCTTAATTAAACAACAATGTAAAATATATAAGAGAAACAAAGATTAATTCGTTTTCTTTTTAGAAAAATCTACTTTTATTTTTTAAATGCATACAGCATTTTATCAAAAATAAACATTGTTATTATTCACAATAGAAGGAATAGCTGAAAGTTGACTGAGATGAATTAAGTGCATTACAGAGCCATGCATTCTTATTTTAAAGCCTTTTCTCCGATGCAAAAACAAAAAAAAAGGGTATTTCAAATGACTTTAAGTATCAAAAAAAAAAGCTAAGGCTCACATTAAATAATTATACAAAAACACTAAGTTGCGCAACTTAACGTTCAGGACTAAAAGTTTCTAAATTTACAGCTCAGGCAGAACACATAAGCCTTTACTGACAATTTCTGTCCTTTTCTCTCGCTGGTTTCTTCATCTCTTGGCTCGCTGATGATCTTTATCGCTCCTTTCCATTTCGCAGCCCGCAGAACGCTCCCTCAAATCGATACACAGCTAACTGTGTATTGCGTCTTCTTCCGCTTTGTGGGTGACGTAAGCTCTTCTTCTTTGTCGCTGTTTACCGGCGGCTTGCATCCGGAAGTGCGCTGTGTAAACATAACGCAAGCTTTTAAAATGAATTAAAAGAAGCTTCGAGGCAGATGATTTTGCCTCGATCATTTTTTGTAATCGAATTACATGAGTTACTCGAGCAATCGTTTCAGCCCTAGTCTGCATAATTATGTACAAAATCATTCAGTATTTCCATATATAACTTACTTCCATATATAACATTACAGGAGAATATATGCATGGCTGTAAAGAAAAACAAATATATAGTACAAGACAGACCAGTTTTCAGATGGAAACAGAAAAAACCTAATGTACGCTCCTGGGATTTACATAAAAATAGAAAGGAGCGAGTGTGACAAAGTTACCAGAAGAACTCATATTCTCCAGCATGTTCAGTAAACTTAACAACTGTTTTACTTTATTATTATTATTATTTAGGGATGCACCGATACCACTTTTTTGGAATACGAGTACTCGCCGATACCGAGTACTTAATAAAAACATGATTTAAATTTACAGAAACAGACGCGGAATTGTTTCGCATGT
>JAOTQY010000018.1:4145224-4157775 GCA_026413445.1 Dolichallabes microphthalmus | reverse complement strand
GTACTTAGCTGCCAGTATGCCGGAGCCAAGATCGCACTACCTGCTTCACGTCTGAAACCCTGGCCTCCCAGGAACTCCCATGGGAGATGGGGCGATAACTCCCAGCTGAGTGTGCAAGTGGTGTTGGTGTACAGTTCCCTGTCTAAACAGTTCCCACAGACAGATACGTCTCTTCCGAAAGTTAGCAACAAGTTAGGCTTGGGCGTTCAACTAGGCCAAAAATTCTTGCAATTTTTGCATGAGTGTTTGACCACAGGTGTGCAATATCAGGAAACGAGGTGAATGAATGCAGCTTGTTAAGATATAGAGTAAGAGGAGTCGGTGGAAATCCCAGGAGCGTATTTCATGGAAGTGTTGCTGCATCAAAAAGAAATGTTAAAAGTTATTGTCATGTTCCACTGGTTTCGGTTTTCAAAAACCAGTGGCACATCTACACCTTTCTTCTTCTTGTCTAAAATGCTTGGGTTATCATTTAATATAAAAAATTTCCTTAATCATTATTATTTTTTTAAACTTTAAAAGTAAGTACTTCATATCCGTAAAGTGAAAGGAACATAGTTCTTATTAGTAAAGAGAAAATATATTGACATATTACGAAACCTGAAAATGGGAACCAAGAATTCAACCAATAACTTTTCAAAGGATAAAACATAATACTATCTCTCATATCCCGGCTTGTCAGACCACATGACTTTTTTGGGCTCCAAAGTCCAAAATCTTTATGCTCCTTTAAAAAAACAAAAAAGAAAAGTATTCTAGAAAAATGAACTTTGCAATGAAATAAATTTTCAAGTGGAAATGAAGTAACGGAAGAACTGCCCGGGAGCACACTTTACAAAATGGATTTGCAAACTGTGAAAAGTATGAAGATATCAAAGTGTAAAAATATAGACTGGAATATGACAGCAGCAGTATGATTATGAAATGATAAAGAATGTGTGTCAACAGCGGTGTGATTATCCACGGTCTAAAGTACAAAACAGTCTTCTTACATGCAAATGAGTATTGCGTGGTAGCAGAAATCTAGGGTGTTTGCGTATTGTGTGTTCTTCTATGAAAATAGCAAGCATAATTAATTAAGTCCTTGGTGTTGTTCTGGTTCACGTCCTGAATGGCCTACGGGAAGAAGCTCCTCCTCTGGAGTTTCCGGTTTTCTGCTCTTTCACAATTAAACATAGCTTGCAACTTTACCAACCTCTGTTCATTATTATTTTTGGTTTTTCCTGGACCACATTTCATCAAGGAATTTGATGGCTCAGCACTATCCGTCCAGGTTTTAATAACGTCTTAGAAGATTTGTAATTGGATTAAGTACTGTCTAAGTTGTTTGTCTAATTTAAATTTGTTAATACGTCAGGAGCCAGTACGCATTTTTTTATGATATGTTTAATGATGATGACTTAAGGTGATATAATAAAGAGTTTACACCTACCTTGGCTTGTGGACTGGGCCCGTATGGGGTAAAGGCGTACTGCCACTCTGGCAGCCCTAACTGTGTTATCATGAGCCTGTAGTACGCAGTGAAGGAGGAAGTGAGAAAGTGCCAGTATAGGGACCGGTCCAGGAACCATATTTCACACTGTTCAGCCACGGCGTCTGGACATCATCACCAGTCATCAGGATGTACAATAAAGAACAATAGAAAAATGCCAGAATGAGTGATTTATACACTGTACCAAACTGCCTCTTTGCTTGTTACACTTTGTTCTTCAGATTGATGATCACCTGGAGTGCAGTCCTTGTAAACAAGACAGACTCTGCCGTTTCCACCACAGGGGTCAAGCTCAAAGATTCGGCTACGGGAGTCAAAGTGAGGCACTTCTCGTTGTTCCTCGGACCCTAGTGAGTTAAAAAAAAAAAAGAAAAAGACTTAGGATATAGATATTCGACATGATGGTGCGGCTTACAGTAATGATGATACACTGGCTTGTTTAAGACACTGTGATAAAATATTCAGACTACTTCTTTACCTTCTAATTCATCCCCGAAGTCAAGGTCGGTTAAGGTGGGCGCACTAGGGAGCGAGTAAATGTTGGACTGCGCCAGCAGACGAAGCTTCGCTACACTGTTGATCACCATGCAGCCGACAGGAACCGGCTCACCTGTAAAACACGGTTATTCCCAACAACAACTCCACGTGGTTTTGAACGTAAATGTGCGTTTGTGCAAGATGCTTTTTAGGCTGTTTGCACACTTGACCAAGTTCGCTCATATCACCTCCCTCACAGCCGGTCCTAATTTCGGAAAATCCTCAAGAAAACAGAGTTCACAGTCCAATACAGTGGAAAACAGCTCTGAGTCAAAATGGCGTCCGGGATTCCCCTCGTGATTTCAATTCACACAGACAACACTGTTACATTTCACATTTCACTGTGAGATTAATTTGCTTAGGCATGGTATTATCCATGTGTAGGTTGGTATGCTTTACATTGTATATCTTTGTTGGACTGAAGAACAAATCTGAATAACGAACATGTTCTTGGAACTTAACTTGTTTGTAAATAGGGGACCACCTGTACATTTCCGTATCTGCCGACTCTGATATACTGAGTGGCAATACGCACCTAGTTTCTTCACACTCTTCGCAATGACCCTTACGCCTGACTTCCTATTGTATCAGCTATGACCGTCCAGTTAATGGGACGAGATCGACAACGTCCATGTTAGTCTTCGTACCCGATTCTAACTGTGTCGAGTACACCGTTCTGTGCTCAAGACAATGTTTCCAAGTACACCCTAAGCTGATGCATGTCTGGGTAGGGAAGAGAGAGTGCTGTACTCTGATTCGTGCCTGAGACCCTACTGGTACTGTAGGTGCAGTTCTGTTTTAAAAACCATAGTTTTTAGAGGTCATCCATGTTGCTGTACCAAAGGATGAGATAAACAGGTAACTGCAAATGTTATCTTTTTTCTTACATTTCTAAATAAGTGGTACGTAAAGGATTGACTCAGTGGCACCGCGGGTAGAAATCCTGGTAGCTCCTGGTAGACATACAATCTGCATGGGGTTTTTGTGCATGGGTTCTCTGGTTCCTTGTGTGAGTATGTGTTTCTGTAATTGGGTGTGCGCTCTCCGATGGATGGACTGCACTTCAGGCCGACTCTCACCTTGTGCCCAGTGTTTTCAGGACCAGAAATAAACTTTTACTTAAGATGAAACAATAAATAAAAATTACATGGGAACTAACTTTCCATCTTGGAGCTCCAGGTAAGAGTGAAGCCATCTGTGGTGAGATAGAAGTCTTTCAGGTCTCCCGGCAAAATGCAGCTGTTTTTCTAAAAGACACAGAAATCACGTATGTATCACTGATCTACATCTACTCCATGCATTAGCAGAAATATAGCATTTTTCATACAGATTTATTTATTTATTTAGACTTACCTGCTCCCATGACAGGAGGCATCTCTTCTCTGCAGGTTCCCTTTCAACAAACCGCACATCTGTAACACCTGGAAGACTTTCTGAGGATGGAATGAATAATATATACTTTGAAATAATAATAATAATAATAATAGAAAGACACTGTATATACTATGCTGTTTTTTCATGCTTTACTGATACACCTCAGTCAGCTCATGCAATCTGCTTAATCAAGCAGAAATTATGCAATCTTTGGTTAAAATACTGCAGTCACAATCCTCACTCACCTAAAACCCGGGTTATTCCAAGGGTAAGTCTTTCTGAAAACCCACTGAAAAGTGTCTTTTCATCCTTTGCATCCTCCATTCCTACCTGTGTTTTTATTTTAAAACCCACCCTATTCTGATAAATCCCACCTCCTGTTCATCCCAAAAAGAGTCGACTCTCCGAGGTCCAGCCGTTATGCTCTTTATATATAAGGCACTGGGAATCGAATCCTTAGAGTTGACTCCTAACGGTGAAATAGATTCAGCTCGTTCACTGACACTGAAAACGCTGAAGTATTATCTTTGTTAAAAATATGACTTCTGTGTTTATATTATTTGAATTCATAGACAAATATAAATGTACAAAATTGTAAATTTGTAAAAAAAAAAAATTTTAAATTATGTACATAAACAAACAAATAACCTAGCAACGAATAAACGATAACGCTAAGGCGTTGTACACATAATTGTCAATTAGTTGTGATTAATTTCGACAAAATCAGTACAGATCACCGTAGCTGTTGTTGTAAATAAATAATAACGTATTAATTTATGTAATTAATTGAAAAATCCATTTATTTCACAAAATATGTCCCTGAAAATCGAATCGATTCCTATAGCTCGGTTCGAATTGTGAATCATATCCGGGTATCAAACCATTCACGCTGCCTAGTGCCTACGTGGTTGTATACGGGTGTGAATTGTAAAGTTAAACCTCCGTTACACCGACCCGCTGTAACCATAGCTTAGAAATACTGAATGTCAATTGGTCGATAAAATGACCGACAGCTTTCTCAGCGAATAACACAAACCGACCGGGACTTCACGTGAAGGAATAAACCAATCACAGTGACGGAGATGTAAAAAAAAAAAAAAAAAGGAGGAGCTTTTAGAGTTCCTCTAGAAGTGGCGGTTTGTTTCAATATGGCGGCGGTTGCTGAGGGAGAAACGAATTCTGCTGGGATTTATTGGATTAACGACGGTATCCTTTAACAATGTTGTTAATTATTATAGCTAATTAGTTTAAGTATGTTTGAGTAGTTTAAGTTGTACATTTAAAACAGTTGGTTGAAATAAATGGTGTGTAAGTGAAATGTCAGGATAACTGCAGTGCAATGTGTAAACATTATTATTATTATTATTATTATTATTATTATTATTCATTATCTTACCAATATGTTTGCCTTCATGATCTGCAGTCATATTACTTTTACTTTTCTACAGGCCACCCAGGAAGACTTATGACTTTTAGTCCATGTTACCTGAATTATTTCTAGCAACTTCCATTCATTCCACATTTGACAGAATTGTGGTCACCCTAAAAAGAATCCCATTGTTAGTATATTAATATGATCTCTAAGTGATGAGCTAAAGAAAAAGAAATTAAAGTTGTTTATAAGTATTGCCATCACCACAAAAGTAAGCAATCTCCTTTTGAAAAGAAAAATCTTGCTTAACCTTGTGTGAACAGCGTCAGAAGACGATCAGTCATCCGTGGTGTTTGTTCCAGGTAAGACAATAAATGGATCTGAATCTGGTCACTTTGGACAGGTCGTTTCTGTAGCGTTGAGATGATCTGATAAAGAACATTTACAAACGTTAAACGTAACGTGGCGTAGTGGTTAGTATACTGTGATTCAATTCCCAACTCGCGTCTGCCTGCATGGAGTTAAAGTGTCCAGTGTGTCTTATAAAGGCTTTTCACTTTTTAAATTTGATGTCCGCCGGCATCACAAACTACGTTGTTTATTATTTTCCTTTAACGATACGCTCTAAAGTGTTCCGTTTCTCACGTAGATTTTTCTTTTATTCTTTCTTTCCTTTTTTTTCTGTCTTCCATCCCACCCCCTTTTTTCAGGAGTGAGTAAAATGATGGGACTGAAGTCTGGCTCCATAACCGGTAACGAAAGGAAGTCCAAGGGGAAACCTTCCTTAGACATCCATGGGAGCAACAGGAAAAAAACAGGCAGAGTAACAGATTTACCTGCAGCGCAAATGTCTTTACAGGCGATCTCCGATTGTTCATCCCAATCCAAAAATCTCCCTCGGGTGTCAGGAGCGTCACAGACACTGGTGTGATTGATTCTCAAATATGATGCATAAAGCATTGTTCACACTGCTTTATTTACTTGTTTATTTATTGTATTAATTTTTTTATAGGACGACGCTTATAGACTGCAGGTCAGGAGCAAGGCTTCCTTGAAAGACCTTTGTCCAGAAGACAAGCGTCGCATCGCCAACCTGATCGAAGAGCTGGCAAAGTACAAGCGCTTCTCATAACCTCTACACAACTAGAGACATAATCAGAAAAGAGCATGGGTGTTGGAGGTACCAGTCGTGCGTCAGTTATAAATTTCAGTACACCTTTATGATGGGCAGCACGGTGGCTTAGTGGTTAGCACTGTGGCTTGCATGTTCTCCCTGTGCTTGATGGGTTTCATCTGGGTAATCTAGTTTCATCCAACAGTCCAAGACTTGGATTATTTAAGTGGTGTTCCTATATTCCCGTATTGAATGAGTAAATGAGTGTGTGCATGTGTGTGTGCCCTGCGATGGATTGGCAACCTGTCCAGGGCGTACCCCGTCCCTAAGTTTCATGGGACAGGCTCAGGATTAAGCGGTACAGACTGAGATCTTTTACAATAAATAACTTCATTTTTTTCCCTCTCTCTGACTGATGTGCTGATGTTTAGTAGGATTTGTGACTACGTAAAATAAAAAAAAATAAAATAAAAGTATAAACAGAACATTTAATTAAGGTGTAAAGCACTAGTGTGCTGTTACAGGAAAATAAAAAAGGACATGCATGCTTTTATTCGTCTTTTAGCACAGTAATTTTTTATTAAATTAGTTCATGAACATGCTGTAGGGTTTGTCTCTTGTCATCCTTGCTTTATTTCTTTTTCCTCTTTCGCAAAGTTGATAAGGAAATAAAAATGCAGCACATCACCGAACATCAGACTTCTCCCATAAATATTAAACAAGTTCTCACATAACACTTCACCATACCAACAAGCTATTAATGTGAACACATCAAAGCGCAAGCTGTCAGAGCTTCAGATATCAGATTCAGTCATTCAGGAGCACTCTGGTGTTACACTGGTTTATTATTTAATGCTATGAGTTTGGATCAATGATGTGCCTGCTTTGTCCACTCTGCAGAGTAAGTGAGGAGAAAGAGGAGTCCGTGCAGAGGCTCAGAGACGAGCAGGAGACGTTTGAGAAGAAGATCCAACAGCTGGAACAGCAGAACAGACTCATCGTCCGGGAGAGAGAGAGTATCCTTTGCTGGAAGTGAATTAATTTAAGGAGAATGACTTGTTTTTTTCCCTCTCTTTTGTCTGATAAGCTGTTTGTACATGGTGTTGCCCAATGTGTACACTAGAGGGCAGTGTCAGTCAGGTGTTAAATAAGAGTGAGTGGGGCCCATATTTACTAAGAGTCTCAGAATCGCTCCTAGGAAGTTAATTTATGACTAGGACTGCTCCTAGGAAAGCGTGTGATGACACTGAGAGCTGCAAATTACAGTGGTGTTGTAGTTTTGGTGGAACTGGGGGAAACAGAAATGTTAATCAGTGCCAGATGTGTGAAAGATGACTGCATCAGTTTGCCACACGTCCCCCAGAGGAGCGTGAAAAATGCTGATTTCAGATTACAACAAACACACAAAAAAAAACCCTCAAATAATTTCATATAAATAACTAAAAAAAATATTTTTTCGATGGTCATGTTGCAACCATAACCATTTTTTTGAGTTTTGCTTAGGCGTTGATGCTCTTATGATGTTTTACCTTCATATAAGCCTCCTTGTTGGTGCTCGGGATGTTTGTTTGCCAAGGCAAACCAGTACTGTGAATAATTTCATGCTGTCTGGTGGGAAGTGTATGAATCTGCACATAATCTATGGTGCTGTAAGAGCAAAGTTTACAAAATGTTTGTTCGTTACTATTCCATTGTTGTCCAAATGTATCTTTTAATAAGCTCCGTATCATTCAGTGTTACCAAAACGTCTCTCCTTCATGCTCATCCCTGACTGAACGCTATTTCCACATTTCCTCTTCCTTCTGAAATGTAGGACTAAAATGATGTCACTCTGAGAATAATTGGCCACTTAGGAATGATTTCCTACTCTGAGACGCTTAGTAAATACGGGCCCAGACCCTCCTTTGCATTTCATAGAAGTAGTGATTATATTGAATAAGCATATTTTAAATCGCAACTTCTTGGATGCATGGCTGACGTCTAGTGGCTTTTTAAAAATTTAAATCAGTATAGGATGCTGATGAGGATGCAGAATATTTGTTAGCATCTCTGACAAGACGTATAAAGTGCAGTCCTGCCATCACAATACACTTCAGCCACGTACGTTTGTGATTTGAAATCACAACCTAAAGTGTATAAATAACTAATCTCTTGATTGTAATTAAAGAAAATTGATCCTTGTTTTTTTTCTCTTTTGTCCTATACAGTCTGCCTTAGACTTTACAGCAGGGGGCAGTATTGTTTAAGCAAAAAATCCATTTCATTTTGCTAAAATGGAATTTTAAGCACAGGACCAAAAACAAAAAAATTCAAAACTTCTAGATGTTCTCCATATTTAAATAATCTATTTGCATAATTGAGTTGGGTATAAGAGAGGTTGTGTTGTCTGCATTCTGAGAGGCTATAACTTTAGCTTTAACTTTTGTATGATCTATAAGTACTTGTTTTTTGGCTTTGGAATAAAGCTTATACAGGTTACACATTTCGACCGGTTTTACTTTTCTTAACTTTCAAATTAAGAGCCACGGACACGCACAAACGTGAAAGATTAAAAAAAAAAAATTTATACACCCAGCTTAGGATATTTGGCAGCTCCAGCCTATTTAGCCATTTTGACGTTGGTCATGGAATGCCGAAGCGTCAATTTTGCTCAACGACATGAAATATGAGGGGTAATCACCGCCTGGTAAATTGCCCTACTGGCACCGGAGCTCAGAAATTAGCAGCGCGCAACTCAATTAAGTGCACTTTAGCTGCACGTCCTGGCATTTGCTCTAAACCTCAAACCCCATTAAAAAGTGATTTTACCCGAAGACAAACTGTACGAGGGTCTCCTCTGGTGACGTGCTGTCTGAAGGCACCGCGGAGACGCTGGCTGTTCAGGTTGTTCGGAAAGGTTAAGGAGGGAACGAAAGGCAAACTCATTTAAGGCGACTTGTGTCGAATAATCTCCAGAACAATCAGCTCAGTCTTATGTGCCGAAACCAATGGGGAATGGGGATTCGTCATCTTTGGATTGAAGTGTTAAAAAAAAAAAAAAAAGGGAAAGAAAAGGGGGAAAAAAAATCATTGCATTCTCGGATGTAGGATGAAATTGGAAGCTTATGCAAAGAATGAAATTAGAATTTTTATCACTTCGTCTTTGGCATCCTACGCTACGGATCTGAGCACTAGATTCCATTATAGAGAGAGAGAGAGAGAGGAAGAGGGAGAGAGACGCGTTGTTCCTCCATAAACACATTTACATCAAGCGCCATAGAAGACTCGAAAGGGGAATAGAACGCATTCATCAATATCATTAATCTTCTTTAGGTCCGGGTGGCAGTGCCTTTGAATAGCATTGATGGATGGGAATACTAAAAGCACTTTTGTAATAGTTTGTTTGCTTGGTTATGAGTTTGTTGATTCTCTCGTTCTTTGGGGCAAGAACCCATGAATTAGCTTTCCATCACAAAGCCATTACTCGCGCGTTTTTCATGAGTAATTACTTTTCCACACATTCTGATAACTGGAAATGACAAACCACATTTTTGTAATAAGTGAAATATAGCTGTCCTGCTAATCAATTTGCATCACATCTTGCGCACACACACACACACACACACACACACACACACTCTCGATGACTAGGCTTGCTCGGTACTGAGCCGTTAAAATATTCTCTTCAGCAGGATTTTGTTCCACCTTGAGGCGGATTTCATTATTTCATTTCTGTGCAGGCTGACAGGGGAGTGAATCATGTTGACAGTGGCTGTCTGAAATATCGAATGCGAGCTTGTGTGTTTTTGGACGGGGGAGGAGACGCCATCGGCAGCGCTTTTTTTCCTCTTCTTTTTTTCCTTCCTTCCCCTGGTGTCAGGCCCGTGAAGCTCACTGCGATTGGCAGGTGACCGGTGGAGTTGCCACGGTGTACAGCGCTCGGCGTGAGGGAATCTTATCAGTCGCGCTCCACTCGCTCCAGTTGTTGAGAGTTCCTGCTGTTAGTGTGCGTGTTTACGCCCCGCCTGCCTATCGAAAGGAGAAAAAAAACCTCCTCAGCGAGTGGGATTGTGTGTGTTTGTGACGTGCAGCATTAACAGAGATGAGCCGTAAGCACTCGACGAGCTCTCCATCCTGTTTTAAAATGAGAGACGTGCTTATTCTCAATGAGTAAAAAAAAAAAAAAAAAAAAATGTCGACAGTCTTCTGCGGCTTGTCAGTTACTCCTAGCATTGTTTACCTGTACAAGTCAGAATATGTTGATGTATACATTAGTCTGCTGTGCTATATTAAACTGGACTATACTTGAGGGTCTATCAGTGTTGAGAAAGAATTACGGATGTCACTGTTTATGATTTTAAAGAAAATGAAAAGTCATCGTCTGAAATTTTTGGTCCCAGTCCAGACCTGGTGTCACGTTATATCCTTGAGAGCTACGGCTCTAAGCTTTAAATGTGATTAAATATACACGAAGCTTTGCGCTTATAACACGTATGCCGTAAAGTTAAAAGGCAGAACCGCAGAAAGCTGAATATGCACACGTTTCTGTGAGTGTGTGGGCTGGTGACAGAGGGAAAGAAGCTGAGCTGGCTATGTCACGCCGTCATTAGACGGCCCACTCGGCGTGACAGCGGTTCTGCTCCACATCCGTTCTGTTCTAGCTGCCGCATCGCCTGTGCCAACTTCCTGTCTCCGAGCTTGGCACCGTGCCTTGCCCCGGCCAGCCAGACGCAGATGAAGGAGTCTGTGAAGCCTTCGCCTTGAAGAAACCCGTGTCATCCCCCAGCCGTGTGCCTGTTTCTCTGCTTCTTTTCTCACTTTTTCACGAAAGCACCGGCCGCTTAAATTCAATCACGGCCGCGTCATCGCTACAAGACATAATAGACTCCTTTTGTCGTTGATCCAATTTAACGTGTCTTTCACAGCAATGTTATTTTTCATTTTAATAGAAAGATTTTCAACACTACCACACATTTCATTCTTTAATGATTGGAATTATGCGTTAGATATAAACGATTCCTTTAATACACAGGTTTGTTTTCTTTGCTGGTCAAATCCCTGAACGTATCCCACAGTCATGACGTCCTAAAAATAAACAAAAGTCTCGCCTCTTTCTATTTCTCGCGCCCTCTAATTTATGCGCTTGTCTCTCCTCGTCAACGTCCTGTCCACAAAACCTCACCGGAGGAAAGCGGATTGGTTGGTGTGTGGCTGGAAGTGAGCACGGTAGTGGAGTTATTCAGTGTGTGTTGCCCCTTGACCCGCGCTTCAGGCTTGCAGCAGCAGTACAAGGAGTGTCAGGAGCTGCTGGGACTCTATCAGGAGTACCTTTCCCAACAGCAGGAGAAACTCAACCAGTCCATCTCCCAGCTGAATCACTCACACTCCACCTGCAAGGTAAGCTCTGGATTTTTTTACTCATTTAGTCTAATCTAGTCGTTTTCTCCGCAACTTTTCCACGACCGGTCTGCGAGGGTGAGATGTAGAGTAACATGCGGCTCGAGGCAAACGGCATCCTTTCAAACCGCTGTCCATGAAACGAGCACAGGGCTTTTTCTTTTAAACGGCTCGTATTCAAACGTACATGCAGGTTTCCCCCTTGGCGATCACAAGCGGTTTCTCTCTTTAAGTTGGTGTTTTATGATACATAATGTATGTACCCATAACAGGTTAGAAAATAGGACACGTGCTTGTGACATTAAAGTCCCATTGAGGCACAGCCAGACCGTCGATTCTTTTATTTCTTGTTCTCGTTCTTCTACCCTTTGTAATAAGAAAAAAAAAAAAAAAAAGTAGTTTATCCTCTGACCTTGCTTGTGAGTAATGCGTGTTTCCATGCTCCGTGACCTCCTCTTGAATTAGTCAGCAGCTCAGTTCTGTCCTCGAGGAGGCGGACACTTCCCCTCTCGCCCTGAGTTTTTATCTCTTGTTTGGATGACCTCGGGTTACTGCACATGCTGCTAGATAATCCATCCACCACCTTCTCAACAGCTCCCTGCAGTACAGTCTGTTTATGCTGCATTATTATAAAGTCTGTGTATTGCTTCTCTCTCTCTCTCTCTCTCTCTCTCTCTCTTCACAGATAGCCAGCAGTGAGAGAGCATTAAGCAGAGTCCACAGTGAGAGAGGAAGAGGTGCTGCTCTCGACGGATCTTATTTGGACCCCCCTAATTCTGGAAGAACAGGGTCAACAGGTTGTGCTCACTCATTTATAGCTGGCGTGCGCTCCGGGCCGTCCTCCATGCCCTCATGTTGTATCGAGCATTACGGAGGGAGCCACGAGGAAGAGCCAGCAGGTGTCCGCGAGCGTCCGGGGGGTAATTGGAGTGAGCCGGCACACGATATGCGCTTTAAAAGGGATCAGATGGTCAAAGACGGCGCCGAACCGAGAGACTCATGGCACGGACCGGGACTGAAAAATGGAACCGGGTGCAGCGCAGAGCCCAGCGAGACGGCGCCCTACATTGGCAGAGAGGACTGGGAGGAAAAGCGCCAGCATTTGCTCGTTCAGAAGAGGCAGCTGGAGGCGGAAAGAGAGAGGCTGCAGGTTCGACTCGCCGAGCAAGAAGAGAGGCTGCTAAAACAAAACCAGGAGCTCAGACAATCCCGTCTCAACCATAGCAAGTATGACAGATTAATGCAAAAGATTTTTTCTTTTTTTTTTCCCTTCACTTCTTTTCTTC
>JAOTQY010000018.1:4129348-4145124 GCA_026413445.1 Dolichallabes microphthalmus | reverse complement strand
GCACTCTCTGCTTTCAGGTTCCAGCAAGAATTAGAGCAGTCCTTTAATGAAATCAGATATAACAAAGCACCTCAGCGAAGTGTCACTACAGATCCACACGGGTAATACGTGCAGAATTTCTATTCATTAAAAAACACTGTAAGACTAAATGAAGGTGCTGGTTCAGTAGGAATTTCAGCCTGTGTGTGTGTACATGTGCACAGGGAGGTTGTGTATCACTAGTCTGTCTTTCCAGAAAAAGATCTCCCTCTCTCTCGCTTGTTTTTCATTTGATCCCACAGTGAAGGAAAAGAGGAAGGTCTTCAGGCCTTGAAGGCAAGTTCCAGACAGCCTTTAAGTGAAGTTCAACCACAAGAGCACAACCTTGAACAAACTCAGCCCAGACTTTTAAACGGTAGGATGTGCAAATGACTTCATGTAGAGATAATACACTTTTTAATTATCATTCTGACGTGTACAAACTCAGAAATACTTTTCCTCCTCCTCATGAACTCTCTACAGTTGCTAAGAAGGATATGGCCACCTCACCTGTGCCTGCCCAGAACTTCCAAAAAACTGCTCTACGCCAGGTGTTCCCTGCCAGCCATCCCAGAACCCCTGGGTCATCAAAGTAAGCTAACTTGGTCTTAAGCAACTTGCAGACTCAGCAACTTTCCAGGTTTGAATCCTTAGGCCTTGTATGCAGTAGGTGGATTCATTTTTCAGATATTAATGCTTCATTGAGCTCGTCACAGACCCAGTCCAATTCAAAACGCTTTAATTTTTAAATGTATTTTACTCCCAGTGTGCCATGAGGCGTTCTTTTCTCCAGCTGACATTGTAGGATGTCTGATTTGCACACAAGGGTAAACAAATACTAAAACCCTTATCCATAGTCCCATATTTCGGCTGTCCTGAAACTAAAAAAGTCGACTATTAGAAATGGGGATCACAAGGGACCACTCGCTACAATATAATCACTGGGTACTTCTGTAAGTATCACAATATAACCAAAATGGATGTCCCACTTGTGATTTGCAGAAAAGTAAAGCAGCGTGCAGTGAGCTGCGGTCTGAGGGTGTAGCTGGTGCTGAGAGAACTAACGGAAGTGCATAACCAGAAGAGTTTGGATACCTGCAAACAAAATTTGGACCGCTCTTAGGAAAAGTCTTAAGAAGGTGAAAGTTTCTTGAAGAGAATCGTTACTGGTGATGAGACGTAGATTCGTTACTACCAGCCTGAGAATAAACGGCAGAGTATGGAACGGAAACATCCTTAATCACAGAGTGAGGAAAAGTTGAAAAGTCAACCATCCGCTGGAAACAGATTCTTAATGGCCAGTATTGGAAAATTATCGGGGGAAAAAAGTTTAAACCAACAACTGCTCGTTATAGTAAGATGTTTATTGAGCCTAAACTTCAGCATAAAAGACTGTCGAAACTCTGCAAAAACTTTGCAAAGCATCCTCACTATAGTCCTGATCTCGCTCCATCTGACTTTCACTTGTTTGGTCCCCTGAAGGGAGCCCTACGAGGACGAAGATTCACTTCTGATGAAGAAGTGAAGACAGTGGTGCATTCGTGGTGCGCAGCTCCAACAGAAACAATAAAAATTGTTAAACAAATTTTCATCTCTATTGACTAAACTCAAAATATTTGCTTCTATCAAGTAAAATTCCAGAGTAGGGAAAACCTTGACTATAATTATTGTTCTTGATCGATCAAAAAAAAAAAAAAAAACCTAGCGAGTAATTGATTCACTTTCAGACATACTTTTTTGGCCAACAGGTTTTACCACAAGGATGTAACTTACCAATAGCTTTTTTCGCTGCTGTATTTTATTTATTTAGCTTGGTCTCATGGGGTTCATATGTGCAGAATGAATGTGCATACCAATTATGCGGTGAGTTTTGTGAAAATTTATAGTGAGAATGTTTTCTCTGAATGTTGAATGAGAGAAAAAACAAACTAGTAAGTGCTAGCATACTTGTCCACGGATCAATGACTAATTAAAAATAAATAAATAAATAAGTAAATAAATGAATGAATAAAAACCTTACTGGGGTTGCAAATATTGCACATTTTTTTCAACTAATAGTAGAATACGTTAATCAGTTAATCATTGATTATTTTATGGTAACAAGCACATATTTGTCCCACATTCTGTTTAAATTAAACAGTTTAAACAAATTACTTCTAATTCTAAAGCACAAATCGTTGTAAACAAACGTAAAACAATAATAAGGCTGTTGAAAATAGTTACAGTTTAAACTGCATGTGCGCCCTCTTGTGGATAATAAATACTGTACGTGAGCTGTGGTATCTGTTAATACATTTTGAAGCTGTTAAACGCCAATTAATTGATTGATGATTAATCATCAGCATCCCTACCTCTGATACGTAATCTTACTGTTTCTGGTGCGTGGGAATATCAAAAATGTTGTAGATTGATTATTAATTTTTATTTATTTATTTATTTTTAATTAAAAATGTTGTCTTAAACCCAGCAAGCAGTTTACACCCATCTTGTAAAGGCTCATCAAATGAAACGAGTAAATAGTAAATTACAGCATTTTCCCTAAAGTGGTGACTTTGAAATGACTGTGAAATGGAAATGCAGTCTTATGTGTCTGCTGGTGTTCTGTGTTGCAATAATAACCAGCCTACGGGACAGCAGGAAGCAACAAATTAGCTCACTTGTTGCTTCCCTACAATTATTTCAGCTTCTTTTTTTTTCTTTTCTTTTCTTTTTTTTTTTTTGCGACACAGCTACAGCCCGATTTTACTCTCACCTTGAATTGCATCTGATTTTATTGTGTTGCACAAGCTAGCAGTTTTTTAATATGTGATTGAGCGCTTCGCTTTGAGGACCAGTCACTCATTCTCGGTCACATTGAATATCATTCAATCCAAACGTCGGAAGAAGTTCGGTGGAGATTGTTGCTTTATGTTTGTAGTTAATGAGCACCATGTAAGCAGAGTGAGATGTGAAGTAAGTGCTTGAAAATGAATGTATTAGAGTTCAATAAAAAAATGTATACACAGCAAAACTAGCACTAGGGACAAATTTTTTTACATAATGAAACATGCATATGTTCTCATTCTGACTAATTTAAAACAGACGTGCGTTCTCCGTTCAGAGTAATAACCAGTGTAAAAGTAGATGCATTTTAGATCTAGTTTCTGTTTTTTCTTCCCCATTTCCTTTTTATTAATTTAATCTCAGAAATAAAATCTCAAACATGTTGCTTTATACGTGATTGTAAATAATGGAAAGATTGCTTTGCACGAGCCAACTCGTTCCCTTTCTGCTCGCCACTCCGTTGCCTATATATTCAGCAGCAGAGCGGCTTTTATTTTAACGCTCAAAAAAATAAAAATAAAATCACCGCCTGACAGGAGAAGCACTCAACAAGTCCCATAAAAAGACTCATCCGAATAAATGCAATTTAACAAGCGTTAGTAGTTTTGGATTGAGTGAAAAGAGGAGGGAAGGCAGCAATTCTGTCTGTGAACAACACAGCAGGGCTCCTTTTCCCCCCCAAAGAGGCGAGAGAGTAGCGCCGAGTAAAAGTATTAATTGTGTTTCTGAAAATGTTGCTTCTCTGATGGAGACTTTTTTTCTTCTTTTTTTTTTTTACGCTAATGAAAAGAACACAGGGGTGATGTATGGATGAAGGAAAGAA
Source organism: Dolichallabes microphthalmus (assembly GCA_026413445.1). Classification (NCBI taxonomy): domain Eukaryota; kingdom Metazoa; phylum Chordata; class Actinopteri; order Siluriformes; family Clariidae; genus Dolichallabes; species Dolichallabes microphthalmus. Next base: position 4,141,460 of record JAOTQY010000018.1, on the reverse strand, counting down.
AACAAAACCGGAAAAGCGGGCGAGTCTGAGTGCGGCGTATGAGATAGTGGAGGAACTAAATGAAGATTTTCGCCGGCTAGCGCTCAGCCTGACAGGAGCCAAGCTGAGTCCCATTAGCTGGCATAGCAGGCCTCAGCAGCAGGTGTAATTGAACAGAGTTCTCCAGCCCGGGCCACGAATGCACAGCCTCCCTCCCACTTAATGAGAAAGAGAGAGGCAGAGAATGAATCACTGAACACTAGCATGAGATGCACTCGGAGAAAAGGAAGGAAATTCATTACTGTTTCCCTTTAACGTGGAAAGGTAATTAATGTGACAGCATGCCTTTTTTTTTTTTTTTTTTTTTTGCCCCCTCCTCTCCTCCCCACCCTCTCTCTGAGCCAAGTACGTCTCGCTTGGTACCGACGGAAAAATGTGAGATATTTGTAAGTCGTTTGTAAAGAGTCCTCGCTATTTTCTGAATATATCGTCCTGTGAGGTAATTGCCTTCTCCTTTTCAGCAGTATGTATCGTGTATATATTTCACCTTAACGCAAATTAACCCAAATCGCTTCTTTAGTAACTGTGCATCGACAAGCAGTAAATAAATCCGTCTCGTTTTCATACAGACGGATAATCCAGATAATAAAAAAAGCCGAAACAAGGACTTGCATCATCTTTATCTTTCAGACAAACACTGATCTTTGTGATCAGCAGGATCTTCAAATCCTGAAGGCTTTCATCAAGTTAAAATTCTGCTGTAATGAAACTAAAACTAAAACCCAGGAGTGCACTATATGCACAAACTGAACATTGGCAAAATTTCAACTAAAAACCTAAACCTTCAACCCCCCAAATAATTGATTTCAAAGAAGTAGATGTACAAGGCTGATTAATTAGACTTTAAAAAAAAAAAAAATACGAGACTCAATGTTGCTTGAGCTAACAAGCTGTAAGTTTATTTATGGTCGATAAATATTTGATCTTAGCTGCTTCTTTTGCATTATTTAATTGTGAATCTGATTTGAGGGAATCGATGAAGCTCGTCATTTTAAGGGTTTTGTTTTGCAGATTTATTATTTTTTTAAACAGGGAAAAAAAAACAAGGCCTCCTTGTTGCAACTCACTTATTAACTGAAGTAATAAGTTTTTAATGAATTAGCATTGATGCGAATTTATGAATATTTTAAATGTTGCTATTAAAATTAATTATAGCTTTGAAGCAGTTAGTGTGTGCACTTAAACTTAATTGCAACAAATTAATATCTAATGTTTTTTTTTATGTTAGTTGCGTAAACACCTATTTAATGTGAATTAAAGAAAAGCAAATACAGCTTCAGATTTGTGCGATCTGCAGCTGCCAGTCACCGTATGAAATATTTGAGGTTATTACAAGCCTGTGGTGATCCCGCAGCCGTAGATGATAGTTTCTTTTTCTTTTTTTTCTTTTTTTTGTAGAAAAGCTAGCTAATGTTGGTTGAAGGATAGATTTTCAGCTTGGTGGGTTTTCTCTGGTTTCCTCCCACAGTCCAAAGACATGCTGATTAGGCTATTTGGTGTTTCCAAATTGCATGTTGTGTGCGAGTTGGCACCCAGTCCAATCCGGTGACTTTTTGTGTGTGTGCTTGTTTGCGTATGTGTACAGTTTGTACAAGATTAAAAAAAAATTATTGTCCTTGCTTCATTTTTATATTGGCCAGGGTTTCTACCATACTGTGACCTCAGAGTCCTGTTCTGTGGCTTAGCAGTAGCTTATTTCCATAAACACTGAAGTGGCGCATGTGAAGGAGGAGTTTGAAGTGCAAAAAATTGCATTGAGGGGTATTTCACCTGGAGCATTGACACACTTGGGGGAAATCTGAGACCTTTGTTAAACAGTTAAAAGAATAGTAATAAATGGGATGTTTCATGTTATGGAAGTTAGTTTGTCCTATGCTATAGCTGCAATATTTTTCTTAATTTATTCAGCTACGTATTTCTCTTGTGTGGCAATTCAAGTTTATTTGTATAGCACATTTCATACACAATGGTAATTCAAAGTGCTTTACATAAAAGAGAAGAAAATAATTATAAAAAGAAAGAAAATACTAGCACTCAAACTTTTAAAATTATTTCAATTTGATTTTAAAATAAAAACAGTTTGTAATGATGCTTTTAAAACTACGTAAAATTTGATTTAGAAGCAGTTAAAAAAATAAAGTAAACCTAAAATACAGTGCAGTCCGTTCGGACGTAGCACAGTGTCCATTCAATAAATGCACAGCTAAACAGATTAGTTTTAAGTCTCGATTTAAATGTGAGTAATGTTTTAGCACATCTGATCTCTTCTGGGAGCTGTTTTCAACTGCGGGCAGCATAATGGCTAAAGGCGGAACCCTTGGTATTTCTAACTGACGCGATCCTAACGATCTGAGTGGTTTGTTGGGTATATATTCAGTGAGCATATCTTATGTATCATAATGCTGACTCCAAAATTGATATATTTTTTTTTTACTATTATATTTGACATGTATATACGTTTGCATTAGAGGTAGAGAATGTTCCTCTATAATCCTGCAGGTGGTGCACTCTAAACTATTCACACAATATCATGTGTGGTAGAAGATTTTCTTTTAGAATTTGTGACGCTTACAAAATCAGAATACAAATCGTTTCGATGCTATCGTATGCTTCCTGGTGAGTGCCATCTCCATAAATGAGTATATGTTTTACCTTATAAAACAAAGAAAAACAAACAGTTTTTCGTTCTTCTGAGATTAAGTGTCTGGTGTACAAGTCCGTGTGTATAAGCTTTTACTTTAGGAACCAAAATTGATCAGAAGAGTCAACTTTTAGTTCATGTTGCAGCCGTAACACCTTTTGTTTCTAACCATGCTGTTGAGGTAAAGTGTACAATGTGGTGGTGTTTTAATAGAATAAAAAAACTCTTAGTAAGGACCGATAACTGTGATATAAGATAAGACATTTTTTTTTTTGTGAATTTCCTAAGTTAATTTTCCGACCCATCACTGATCGATCAGCTTTAACAGTCAAGTCATTGTTGTTGTGTTCATGCCCACATATTACCTCGGTATTTCACAACGGTTTAAAGAGGAGATTTATCAGAAAGTCTAGAATACAATATTTTAGAGCTTTCTAATTTTTTTTTTATGTAGGAAAATGTCTTTCGAGTGATGCATTTTGGTCATTCGCTCGTTCATAGTTAAACTATTCGGTCCTTTTCACAGAAATATCCTGCCATTTTATCTGGGTGAAAAGACCGAGTGTGGTCCCGATAGCGAGTGTAATGAGAGTTTTCCTGCCTATAGGCTCTGCACTTCCTTTATCTGCACTCTCTTTTTGCCTTCTGTTGATTAGAATGAAATTGACATGCATTTTTTGCCAGTTTAGGATTTATTTTATAAATTTTTTTTTTTTTACTGTTTGGCCTTCAAATGAAAGGAGCACTCGAGCGTCTCAGAATTTTTTAATGAGAACGCTGAAATAACCGAGTCTGAGGACGATGAAGCTAATAAACACCCTTTTGTTCGGCGTTACCGAAGCAGAGCCGAAACCCCATCACGGCGTCTCTCCGAATTAGAGCGTTTGGATGAGCGCTTTCCAGTCGCCTCCTTGGATAAACCTATAGGGTTTCGGATTAGCAGGACCGTGTCTTAAGCGACATCAATATCTCATGTTCACTTCCCAGTGTGGCGCTTTATGAAAGGCTAGCGAAAGGGTTGGGAAGATAGGACTGCCGGAGACATTAGCATTCTTTCCAGCGATATCCTCCTAACCCTGACTTCCCAACCCCTCCCTGCTCAAACTATACCCCTCTCGCCTTGTTATAGATTGTGACCGGCGGTAAGTGATGCATTATTCATACCGGCAATGTCGTCTGTTGATGGATGGCTGTTTGAGAGGCCTGTCCGTTAAATAAATCAACACATAAAAATGCAAATTCTCACATTTCGAAAGGGAACATGGCCAAAGTCCTACTCTACCAGGCACCCCCCCCCCTTCTTTTTGGCACTGGATTGTATTCCTGCTATAGTTTCCCTAAATGTAGATATATGAGAAAAATGCTAGTGTTTTTTTAATTTTATTATTATTTAATTGACAGCCTACTTATGGAAAGACAAAATGTAAGTGTATATCTGGACGTAGGAGAGATTTTTTTTATTGTCACAATGAACAATTACAGTAAGGGTTTCTTCTAGTCTGTTTTTAAGGCCCTGTTCACACGGGCTTTAACATCGAGCGTTTTTCTGGCGTTCGTTGTGTCCGGTGAGCGCGGATGAAGAGCCGAGGGTTTTATACACATAGGAGTCAATGATAGTGTTCACACGGGCTTTGTTGACGTGCGTTTGTCCGGCTGCATGTTTATACGGTGTCAAAAAACCGTTGCATGCAGCTTTTTCTTGGCGTTCAAATCCGAACGAATGCAAGGAAAACGCTGCTAGTGCGTTTTCTTCGCGTTCATTTTACGCTTCGGAGGACCGGATATATCCCATGATCCTACAATGCTATACATGGGGAAATGCGGAAAAAAGGCAAAACGAAATGTCGGCATTGCACCAGCTGCAACAGACAATCAAAAGTTGTCAGTTGGAAACTGACATCCGACAGTAATTGAAAAACTTGCGCATACATTTTCCACATACATAAACCACAAAAAAAACTTCCTTTAACCCGACGTTGTGCAGTCAGAGGGTGAACCCAGTAGCGGCGGCGATTTTTTTTTTTTTCTCTCCCTACGTCGCCGTATTACGAGAATTTTTAAAACAAGACGATTAATGTCTATTATAGCAAAATGCTCCATATTAAAAGGAGGCACCTCAAATAAAACGACAAGGGCTTTCATATCCAATTCCCGACACACTGCCTCCACAGGTTAACACACAAACTACAATCTGGGCTGCAGGCTGGCGTTAGACAATCGGGCGCCACTACAAAACGCAACATAAATGTCTAGGATGTTCAGAGCGCGTTCGTTTATCCAAAAATTTAACGCCTAACGTGTGAACGAGGCCTAAAAGAGTCCAGGCGTAGCGAGCCTTCTAACAACAAGCAGTAGCGACACGTTCTCAGATTAACGCTGCTTAGCCATTGCATTCTCAATTGTTGCTTCGTATGTAGTTTATTTTTGTAAAAGGTTGCCTATAGATATTATTGTGATGTTTTGAGGGTTAGTCATAAATTTTCCACACTCCAGTTACCAGCAGTGTCCCCTCTCAGCGCTTTCCTTTCAAGGCTGCCGTCTCTCCGGTCACTGGTGCCGTCATTTATCAAAGACTTTGTGCACAGTATAGCGAAAGTCTTCTGTCGTGAAGAACAGCGTATGAACGGATGGAGAAGTTCAAGAAGCCATCAAGAAGGAACCGGATGGCCGTCCACGTCCACTGCCGATGACAAACGTCCGCAGTGTCGGAACCAACAATCATACAGTACAAGCAATTTGGAAACACTAATCCATAAGAGTGGGATTCACCAGGGAAATTCCCAATACAATATTATCACAGTACCGTTTCAAAATTTCTTTGTTTTCCAAAGAAAAACACATTTTCATGCAATTCACAAACAATTTTATCCATTTCAAAAATTAAAGTTAGCTGGAATTCTGACTCTAATGGAGCGGTTTCAGAACTGAACCCTATTGAGTTGTTGGAGCAGCGTGACCTTGTAGTATGGAGGAAAACTCCATCAAGCCAATCCACCTTGTGGCAGATGCTCCAGGAAGCGTGGGGTGAAATCTCATCTCATCAGATTATCTTAAAAATAAATTACAGTCTGCCAGACTGTAATTGCTGCAAAAGATTTTTTATTTTATTTTTGAAGGCAAAGTTTGAAGAGCATTTTCATCATTTCCATCAAAATCATTATTTCTAACTCTGACAATGTCAGTGTGTCTTGTTCTTTTGCTCTGTTTTCTATTCAGACTAATTCCGTGTGTGTGTTTCCTTGGAAAACAATAAAAATTCCAAGTGATCCCAAACTTTTGAGCGGTAGTGTGGGTTCTGATTCGATTTGTATTGCAGTTTTGTAAGTCACATTTTGTGAAAAACATTTTTTTATATCCTGTATAGAGGAACAGCAACATTTTACAACCTGCAAACATATATCGTTTTTGTAGTCAGTCTGGCTGGTGATGCAAAAAAATAAAATAAAAAGCTGAATCAATTATTTTCCCCTCCATTGCAACTAATCAGCCTACACCACAGGCGTTTTTACTGTCTGACATGCCAACACCATTCACACAGGATCGGAGGCGAGATTTGAACTCAACTCTACTACCTAATTGCATATTAGCTTTCTACTTCTAGTCATTTAGTTTTCCTGATTTGAGACCGGACTCGTACTCGGGCTTTTATTGTTCTTGATCACTTCAAACTTGATAATGTAGTAAATTATTGAGTATTGTTTTTCTTCTTTGTTAAATTCACACACTAATGAAAGGTTATGCTGCTTACAATTAACTGACAGTTCTACAAACATTATAAGAGTTTTCTCCAAGAACCCGCTTAAAACGTGTCGCGGTGGTGTGTACTCATCCGACTCCGTTCGTACTGAATAATTTATCAAACCCCCCCCTGACTGACACATGGAATCTCATTTAGCCTAATCTTTGTTTATTTTATTTATGCATGCTCTCTTCTGAGGAGGGCAAAATCTCATTCCCATTCGCCGCACGTGCACGCGCTTGCTTTGTTTCAATACCCTAGACTTTACCAGTCATTGGTATTCAACTGAACGATTAGCATGTACAAAAGATCCCCGAATTAAGCTAACAGAACATTTCTGAGGTATGTGAGTAACACAAATGGTTTCACTTTTTGTTTTGTAAAAGCACTTCTTTTTCTCTTACAGGTTGGATTCCTCTTTGATTGAGCTCTTGGATATTTTTAGTCCGATTAGTAACACGGAGAGAAGCAGAATCAGCTCGTCTACACACGGGAGCCTCGCCGGCCCTCGTCAGACTCTCGGTGGCGTTCGGCCCGCGCGCAGCTCTGCGCTTTCTCCCCGAGGACAAACGCAGCCCTCGCAGGAAGAGCTGGAGGAGAGTCAGATTCTGGAAGACATCTTTTTCATTTGCTAAAAAAAAAAAGAAACTTCTTCACTAGAATCTTAATGAGAGCACAAAACACTTTCCAGTAATGTACATAGAGCTTAAGTGCTAACCATCAAACAGCTGTGCATTATTCCATTTCTAATTTCATTACTAGATTTCTAATTATTTGTTTGATCGTTGGTCTTAAATCGCTTCACAGTGTCTGTATTACTGCCTTAATTGTTATTGTATGCCAAAGTAATCATCGTGAGGTTTTTAAAAATGTTTTTTTACTTTAACGCTAATAAACATGTACTGTATTTATTCATCTTTGCTTCTGTGGTTTTTGAAAAACAGCAGGATGTACACTTTAGGACCAAAGGAGTACAAGGTGGCCCAAAATATGACTCCATATGTACTGTATTTTTCCATGTATATAAAATTTGATGTAGTGCACGGGGCATTCAAGTTAAAATGGGACTTGTGGTTACATTTCAGGTGAATGGAGGCATAAAACCGATTGACACTTACAGAAGACTTCAAGCACAGTACGGTGACGAGATTCAGCCGCAGTAAAACTCTCTCATTGGACTAAAAATCATAAATGAGAAACTTCAGGCTCGAACGTAGCTTAAGTTACAAATTATCGTGATTACGTTATATTTTGCCCTAATGGACATTAACACATTTATATCGCTTCATATGCCATATTGAAGGGTTGCTAGACTTTTCACATCCCACTCCGACTTACCTTTGGAGGATTTCCCGCTCCAGATATATCAAGCTAAATCATGAATACACTTTTTTAATATATTCATTGAATCATGTCGTCTCGGGGAGTTTTTCCTTCGCCATCGCCTCCTCTGGCTTGCTCATAAGGAACATCTTTTGGAAAAAATTATATCCAGAATTTTTATTCCTGTGAAGCAGCATTGTGATCAATCAATTTTATCGGTATAGTACTTTGTGTTGATGCATTCTTTGCCACAAAAAAAGAATAGATGACTCGTCTAATCCTTCTTTTTAACTTTTTACTAAATGAATAGTTTTCAGATATTTTATGTAACAAAATCAGTTTGAATAAAACCATTTAGTTTTTTGTGTCTCAAGGCATTGAAACTGACAAAGAGCTTTAATTTACATAAACATCCACTACTATTTGCAGTGCATTAGTTGTGCAGCTCTAACGTATTATAATGTTCCTATATTACCAAATCATGTTCATATTATATTTGCAATACAAAGAATTTAAATTCAAGTCAAACCGGGTATTTTGATTATGCAGAATAATAAAAACTCTCTTTATTCCTCTATATAATCCCCTGATACGCTAATGCACTTATCCCAGTGTTTCACTAGTGCTTGGATTCCATCAAGATAGAGAGTTTACTCAGTTCGCCAGAGCTGTGATCAGACTGCTTGCTTCGGGATTGAAACGCTGGCCTCCCAGGAACTCCTTTAGTGGTCCCAAACATGTAGAAATGGCTTGGAGTGGGGTCCGGATTGTATGTGGTGAGTAATTGTGTGTACAGTTAACACGCATGGATGCATCTCTTCTGCAAGTCAGCAACAAGTTATCCTTCAATTTCCACTCGCTGCATATTCACAAGAACGGCTGCGGCGTGCTCCGATCCACCTCGCCCTAGGTATTCATTCGCGGACATACAACCTTCTTTAAAACGTTGCAGCAATCAAAAGTTTTACTGTGGCTAAGAGTCTCATCACTGCATTGTGCTTGAAGTCTAATGCCATTGTCAATCAGTTTTACGGCTTTATGGATTCAAAATTCAAAGGTCCCGGTTTGACTTGAACACCACTTGTAAGACAGTACTAAAGATGCTCTTTGAAGTGTTTAAGTTTCGTTATGAAGTCTCATCAGAATGTGGCAAATTTCACCTTTTTTTTAAAAAACAGTAATGAACTTTTGCTCTCATGTAATGTGAGATAAGAATATAAACCAGAGATTTATAATGATTTAGCAAAAGTTTTGCACCTTGACTTGTGAAAGTGCTTGGATGTTACCTTGATGTGAAGCCTCCAATCAGCAACGCCACCAAGCCATAAACCCAAAGAACAGATAAAAGACCACATAAAAAGGCTCGTACACACAGCAGGAAAGGGAGGAGGCACAACGCTGGTTTATTCTAGACTGTGCTTTATTATCGGGCTAAGCGGAGACGCATCATTCAGTAAAATTACAAAACGAGAGTCCAGGGAGCAGAAAGAACGCGCAGTTCCGAGGTACAGCAGGAGAAGTTAAAGCACTCTGTCTGCTAATAGCTCTCTCTCATCGGGATAGACTTGGCACAATCATTCACACAGAAAAGACAGCACCCTCAAGTGTGCTCAAAAATCCTCACAACTTCCTTTTATTCATTTCCTCTCTCTCTCGCTCTCTCTCTCTCTCTTTTTATTTCTGTTGCTTGCCATTTGCCATCATGTCCTTGGATGAATTTCGGATGACACAGCAAGCTCGGAGATAGCAAAGAATGGCTGAGGACACACACACACACACACACACATACACACACACACACACACACACACGCAGAGGTTAGCGTCCCGGTCTCACACAGGTGTCACAGCAACTCAAATGAGCCAGAGAATATTATTGGATTGCATACGAATGAGGTCCAGGGGTGGAAAAGTACACGAGCGAAATAAATATTTTGTTGTAAAGATGAGTCAAAACTTTGCAGTTATTATCTGGATGTATATCCAACATGAGATATTTAAGTCCCCCCCCCAAAAAAAGATGACAATTTCGTAGCATCCAAACAACTTTGTAATAATTGAAAATATTCTTTAATAATTTAAAAAATTGGTCAGAAGGTGACGACTAATTTTTTTGACTGGTGCCATTAAGCTATTGACACACAATTGTTTTGGTGAATTTGGTGAAACAATTGATATGGTGAAGTTCTTGCAGGAAAATGTACAGATTTAACATTTACACAAGGAGTCTCCAGTGCCAGAGTGTCTCTTCCATAGGAAAGTCTTAAATTCTTGCTAACAATCTAGTTTTTCTCCTGTTGTAATAAACATAACTCTAACTGGATAAAAGGTTTTAGATGAATTAGCAAAGAAAAATAAGTTTTTTTTTTTGGAGGGGGTGGGGGATGTTCCCAGATTTTCACCCTAATTTAGTCGTATCCAATTCCTCAACCCGTCACTAGGGGGCTCCCACGTTAAGGCTACTACTACTACCAGTCAAGGAACGACATGACGCCAGCCGACCGCATCTTTTCAAACTGCACCGTTAGGGGACGGCGTAACACACTCGGAGGACAGCGCTATCCCCTCCTTCCGCTTGCGTGAGCTCATAGACGCCCCTGATTGGCTGTAGAGCCGTGATTGATGAAAGAGCACTAAGTACCTGTCATCCCACCCTGCTGAGAGAGCTCTCTCCAGGCCCCCGGCTGCGGGAGGCTGCAACATCACCCGGGAATCGAACTCGCGGTCTCCGGATGCTAGGGCCAGCGCTTTCCCAAAGAGTAGTGATTTTTAAGATTTTGCCTCGAATAATTTTTTCCTTTTTTTGCAGGAATCCACTAAAATGTCTCACTGTATATACGTGACTCGAGTACTTTTTCATCCTGACGTAGGTGTTCGAGAAGCGTCAAACGCTAAGCCACATGGCTCGGGTGAATTCCTACGACCTGTGAGAGAACCCGGGACTCGGTGCTGGTTTTTAATGAGGGAAGAAAAGCGCACAGAACATCCTAGTGGATCAGAACAATGCAACATCAGACACTTTCAAGAAAAAAGAGATGAGCAGTAGACCCTGGCGGCCATTCTTCATTTGACCACAATCGTTTTTTCAGATCCGTTTGCCCCGCCCCCTCCCACACATTAACCATGCCAAGTTTTACTCTTTCATGTATTCATGTAATTTTAAATTTCATTATTCATCATTCAGTCCTTGTAGATAGAAGTAAAAGTCCTATAAAATATGCAAACCTATATACAGAGGAAAAAACAGAGCAAAAAAAAAATGTACAGTATATTCAGTAGTTTATGTATATATTTATATATAATAAAATAATAACACTTCTGCTCTGTTTCTTGGTAGTTTATCAACCATAAACAATTTTTAAATCATGTAAACAGTTGTAGCTGAAACGTCGCGTGAGAGGAAAAGCGGGAAAGTGAGACGTCTAGACGGTGCGGACGCGCGGGCACGGAGCGAGGTATGGATTAAGAGCAGGACGAGCACTTCATGATTAACTGTTTGAACATCATAGCGAGCTTTCTTTCTTAGCGTACCTGAATGCTTATCTTTTTTTTTTTTTTTCTTTTCCCGAAGAGGTCCGGATGGTGCGATGCGACATTCTTTTCAAAATAACAAACTCGCTGCCTGGGGGCGAGTCCGGAAATCCTTTACAACCTGTATAATACAGCGATTCGATGAAAAGCATGACAAAAAACAAACAAACAAAAAAAAACAGTAAAGCAAGGCGCCGAGCTATTCATGACGATCTGGAACGCAACCCCATAATCAAACCCCCTCCCCCCGTCGAGCAAAACCGGACGTAGCGAATTACATCTCAGCTCTTCGAACGACACTTGTAAACACGCTGCAGATGGAGATGCGAATGTTTTTTTTTTTTTATTTCTTTTTGTTTTTTTTTTTAGGTTTGTAAAATATGTACTTAATGCCCGCGTAATCGGAACCCTAAGCGAAAAAGTTTTCTACTTTGCATCGCAACAGATCGGTTTTCCAGGCGGAAGTACGGTAAGAAGCTGAAGGTTGCAAAAAACAGCAGTGCCTCTGGTGAGTTTGACATCTTTATCATCATCTTAAATGGCGGCTAGCAGTGTTCGGAGCACAGTGCTAATGTGAGAGGCAACCAGGTGACCTCGTGCACCCTTATCTGCTGGCAACCCGACGCTACATGCACTGACCGCTGAGTTCCGAAGTGTCACGGTTCGAATTAAAGCTGGCGCAATACTGCAATATACTGTGTGTCTCTCTTCATGTGTGTGTGTGTGTGTGTGTGTGTGTGTGTGTGTATTTGCAAAAGGTTCGCGAGAGGGCCGAAAGGCAGATATGTCTACGATAACGCGACGTCCCGTCCTAGTTCCTGCGGAAATGATCCTGAATCT
>JAOTQY010000018.1:4105853-4117840 GCA_026413445.1 Dolichallabes microphthalmus | reverse complement strand
TCTTCCGATCTGATCAGAACTCGCGAGACCCGCCCATCCTCCCCCCCCCATCACCGTCACATGCACATAACGCGCGCATCTACAACCCCCTCCGCATGATTTGGGTTACATTTTTATTTTTTAACTGGAATGTGGACTGTCATTTTTCCGGACCCCGAACTGTATAGAAATTTGGTAGGTGGAACTATCACAAATATATTTGAGTACCCCTGTACTATACTATACTATACTACACTATACTATACTATACTATACTATAAGAAAAGAAAAAAGGGCATGGAAATTTTTTTGAAATTTTAGATACTATTTCAATAAGTACCCTATAAAACATAAAGTCTGTTTTCCTAACATTTTCGATCTCAAGATATGGTCTGTCCAGTCGTTTATATGCCACCGCAAAATGGATATTAGACTAATCAATTCAGCTTGTATTTAGATACACGTGGTCAAAATGTCCACAATCATAAATTCATCAACTCATTAAAATCACAAAATCGTTTTTTTTCACTCTTACAGCAGCATAAGGTACTGTATGTTCCAAACTTTGCCTTTAACCTTTGGCGTTGTGAACAAAAGTATGGGATTTCCATTCATTTTCCATTCAGGCTTCATTCCAAGCAGGATATAGTGTAATTGTCTTGTAATGGTGTATTGTATAACCTATTCTTTCATACACACCCACAGTACAGTTAAAATATCCACCACGGTATAATTTCCTACAGCTTTAAAAAGATGGCTTGCTTTAAAGTTTTTAAAAAACTTTTTCCTCCCCAAATAAATACTGTATACTGTATGAGGTGCTAAAAGAATGATACCTGGATATGGGTGGATGCCGTTGGTGAACACGGCCTCGGCAGGGGGCTGGCCGTTCGCCTGAGGAGGGGGCAGTCCTGTAAAACCGTTGACGGTGATTGGAGAGGGGATGCTGGTCACCGTGGGAGCGGTAATGCCAGGGGGCGTGCTCCCTCCTAAGGGCGGAGCCAATAAACGAAAGTGAACAGGGCTTAAGGTGCGACACACTTAGTTCTACGAACAAATTCTCTTTCCTTTAAGTTTCCCAGTTCTGTGCAACTTGACTTTCATCTGATGTAGAATAATACTCATAAGTACACACAAAAAAAAGAAAAGAAAATCACACTAATTAAACAAACTGGCAATAAAATCCTGGCAATAAGACCAGGATCGTGCACAGAGCTAGAATTACCATTTATTTCATAATTAAAAAGTCATTTCATCTTTAAAAGCTAAAGTATTTCTGGTTTATGGTAATTGGTTCATTAGGAAGCAGAAGCTAATCGGGCACAAGGTATAAAAATAGTGATCTTTATTTGCCTTATAATGAACAGGGATGAAAACGAGTAAATAAATAGTGTTTGTTTAATATATAATGAGTATCAGGAGAAAACAGGATGTGCTTGCTTGTGTGCGAGTGATTATGGGTGGACTCACCTGACGTGGGGGTCATGGGAGCTCCTGGGAGGCCGTTGATGGTGGCCATGTGCTGCATCTGAGCTGCTGCGAAAGCAGCCATAGGACTGAGATACGCTCCCTGGCCTACAGACGCCATCAGCGCCGCCTGCTGCTGCACCTAATCGACAGACACAAGTTAAAAAAAATATATATACAGTATATATATATATAGATATATATATTAAGAGAGTGGTGTGATGTCAGAATTCGAAGAGGAGTATTTTCCGAGAAGATTATCAGATCAATTTGTTGGAACAGTGGTAGTTCAGAGGGTTAAGGCACTGAGTTATTGAGCGGAAGGTTGGCGGTTCAAGCCTAAGATCTACTATGTTGATCCCTTGAGTAGGGACCTTAACTCTACCTGCCTACTGGTGGTGCGGTATCATCTCTGACTATGTGAAGAAAGGATTTCACAGTGCAGTAACGTATATATGACATATAATGGTTTTTTTGCATGCATTGATATAGACTTGTGACATCTTTTGACCAATCAGATTTGAGAATTCAATGTTGATGTGATATAATATAATATTACTCATACTATCAATATCTCGTAATAGTAACCAGTAATATTTATAAAGACCATAACAATGACAATATAGCCAAATCCATATAATACTAAAGAATGACTAACAAATGCACACACCGGACTGTGGATGGGAGTGCGTGCGTAATGAAATACAAACAGATGGCTCTTGTGCATGTGTGAGAGAGAGAGAAGAAATGTGTGTTTGTGTGTTTGTATTTGTGTGTGTGTGAGAGAGAGACAGAGGGAGGGCTCTTGCCTGTGCGTATGCTCCATACGCTCCAAACTGCAGGGCCATAGGATTGAAGATGCCCATCTGACCAGCCATCTGCTGCATGCGCCGAATGGTGCGTTCTTTATCAGTGTCTGCAAACTTCACAACCAGACTGGAAGAGGCACCCTAAAATTCACACACACACACACACACACACACAATCAGTAATATCATCCAGATGGAACGCATCCTCCATCCCCATCTGAGGTGTACTCGGTACTCACAGGCATGGTTTGGCTGCCGTGTAGCGCGCTGATGGCCGCCTGAGCTTCAGCATGAGAGGAGTACTTCACAAACGCACAGCCTGGTACCGCCAGCAAACACACAAACACACACACATGCCAGTTACTACCGACTGTTTTTTCCATGCTGTGAATATTATGAATAGTGCTGAGGCAAGGGATTTTATTTAAATGGTTTACATTAATGTTGTCTGTGACACTACTCCTACTACTATAATAATAATAATAATAATAATAATAATAAGAAGAAGAAGAAGAAGAAGAAGAAGAAAAAGTTCACTTCAAAACACAGAAAAGTATTACATAATTAAAGAGTGGAATAGTAATTTTATTACATTTCTCAGGATTTCATCAAAATTTTGTCTTGCCAACTTCCATGCTACCAACACCATGTTCTTACTGAGATACTTAAAGCCAGCCAATACATCTTTTTAACCTACATCCTTTGGAGGAAACACTATTCAGCCTCTTCTGCATACATTTTCACCTCTCCAACCGGCGTTCATCACCATTATCTTAACAATAATAAATCATTTTGTCGGGCCTTGGGGACCCTACTGGCTTGAGGCCCCAAGCAGTTGCCTGCTGACAAGCTAACCCAAAGAGTATGTCTAGTTTTGTCCTTTGGACTCCAAGTCGCAGATGACTGTATGAACTTTGGAATTTGAGTTTGCGAACATCACAAGTGCGTTGTTGTTTTGCCCCTCAGACCGAGCATCTAAAAAATCTCAAAAGTAAGGAGCATGAGTATCTAACCTTTGCTGTTTCCATCAGGGCCTCTGAGGATGGTGCACTCCTCAATGCTGCCGAAGGCCTCAAACAGGCGCCGAACGTCGTCCTCGCACTGCTGCTTGTTCAGCATACCCACAAACAGCTTTCTGTCTTCTGAAAGAGAATCAGCAAAGGGCTCGCTGTGAGACAGACTCGGGCTCTGTGCATGAAAATACAAC
This sequence comes from Dolichallabes microphthalmus, assembly GCA_026413445.1. Classification (NCBI taxonomy): domain Eukaryota; kingdom Metazoa; phylum Chordata; class Actinopteri; order Siluriformes; family Clariidae; genus Dolichallabes; species Dolichallabes microphthalmus. Next base: position 4,114,378 of record JAOTQY010000018.1, on the reverse strand, counting down.
CGAACAACACGGTCTCCTGAATGCAAACGCTCTCCTCCGGCACCGACCATCTCAGTGGTGGAAGAGCACAAAGCTTTTAGGATAACTTTCTTCTTTTTTTTTTTGTCTTCTTCTTCTTGAAAACTTGAACAAAGCTGTAAAATTGTTGACAAAAGTTTTGTTGAGTCTTTATATGCTCTACTAAGTTATTGCTACCTTTATTGCCACTTACTGTATTCACAATAACATACATGGAGGACGGTCCACATAGTAACAAATAAATTATAAATAGAACAAAACATGCTACTATTTAACAAAGGAAATCATTTATTCATTGTAGCATTTGTGGAAGGAGTCTCCAGTGTTAGTGCTTCTAGATAAAGTCTTCAAGACAGGGAACGTGGTTTCGGCATTTCAGTTTCTTTGCAACATGAAAAGTTGGTCGTTTCTTTAGGGTGTTTGGGAAAATATGGGCAGATTTTTTATATTTTTATGGACAATAAAATGAAGACTACACTCTTTTAGTGCTTTGTTTTAAAAATAAAAATACAAGATTTATTACAAATAAAGTAAAAATACCGCTGTATATTATGAATTCTGGAGAGAAAGTCGTATAGAGGAGTCATAATAATGGTCAGGCTAAAGTCTTAATATGTTGTATGATAAAATATATTTAATATTATGAAAAAATATCAAAATATTTTACAAACAATATCAATATATAAGGAATTTTTTTTAAATACTAAAAGTAAAATATTTTGAGGGAAATAAAAACGCAATCTTTTAAGTACAAATCCGTAAAACTATGAGATCGTAGGACAATGTATGAAAAAGTATATTTTTAGTACATAGATTTGGTTTGTAAAATATTTAGATTTTTTCCCCTATATACTTTAAAATTAGGAACATTGAGAATTGTGGAAGTTTATTTAAAAAATTTACTAATTTATTCTCAATTTAAAATCGAATTTATTCACATTACTGCAATATTTTCTTAAATTATCATACATTATTATTGTTTATTGTTATTTGTACACTGGTCATATTAAATAAATAAATAAATAAATAAATAAATAAAGCTTTTTCCTTAATTTTCAAACCATGCTCCTGGAACAATGTCATAGAAAACTGCTTATAAAGTCTAAAATAATACCGTTAAAAAACAAAAAAAGATATACTATACAAATGTATTTTGATGTACAATAATAGAAATTTATGTTAATATGCTAATAATTAAATGTAGTTATTTAAAAAAAAATAATTTATATTCCATAGGTCAAAAAAACGAGAGCCAAAGTTAGTAATAACAGCTTGCTTCTTTTTGTAAAATCTTCCCATAAATTTAGCACGAGATCAGGCTGGACCATCAAGACATCATCTTTAAAGCGTAATAATGTGCAAACTGGTGCAAAAGCTTTTTTGAATTTCATTTTCCCCGAATTACAAAGACAAGATTAATAAAAGCTCAGACAAGCTGTGACTCCTCGACGCTGCCGAGTAAATCACGCAGGCTTTTAACTCCACCGCGAGGCAGAGTAATGAAATGTGTAAGTATGAAGCAGATTCGGGGGGAAATCCTTCGACTTGTGAGCTTTATGGCTCTTTATTATTCATACTTTTATTTACACGATTATGAAGACGTTATTAAATCGCCGATCAGGAAGAGAGAGAGGGAGAGAGATGAAAGCTGTGTTGTTTTGTGCTAAATATATATTTTTTGATCCTACGGCAAATCTGGAAGTGAAGGATGAGCTGCACGTTTTTTTTTCTTTTTTAATTCAGGAAGATGATGAAATTAAACACACACACACACACACACACACACACACACATACACACGCACACTAACATCTGGTTATTTGTTGATGTGTAGAGATTGTTCAAGTAAGAAAGTAAGAGTAATTAAAAAAAACTGGATCCCCATTGGAAGAAGATTCCTCTTCAGCTGCCCAGTTTTGCTTTTCTGTTCACCACGGATGTAAAGAGTGGTTAGTGACTTTTGCTCATCAAGAACGCGTTTCTGAATTCGCATCATTTCTCGAGTTTTTCTCGAGGTCTGATAGGGCAAAGTGCAAAGACAATTCATCTGTCAAGTGTTCGTAAGAAAAGATGGTCTGAGTTTGAGGGTGTTGGTGTTGGAGGAGGGAGAGAGTGGTGCATCCGTCTCCGCCTCCCCGGTGTGCTTGTGTCTCTCATTGGGAAGCCATCCATCCCACTTAGGCAAAAACAAATTGACAAACCAATTCCTGATCAAAATGTTAAACAGCTAGCTGTTGTCCTCCCTCCCCAGGTGGATGCACAATTGGAATATAGTCTTACTTCATCTTTTATTAGTATTATGATTTATTTTTTATATTTACAGTTTACAGTATTTTTTTTAAATTTTTTTACAGTTGTTGGCATGCCTAATGCTTGTAAATGTCTGGACTTTTCCAGGTTTATTAGCTTTTCCTTTGTTTTCTTCCTCTTTCAGCTTCTTATTCTTCATGTATTAGTCTATATGTATTAATAACTGTATTTTTTTCATTCTTTCCCCAATTCTTTGATCTTTCTTGTTTTTTTCTGCTTATTTTTCTTCTTCCTTTCTTTCTTTGTCCAGGTTTCTTTCTTTCTTCCTTTCATTCTCTCTTTTATTCTTTCAGTCTTTTGCAATTTCCTTATTCATTCTCTTGCTTTCTTCACCCATTTATTTGATCTTTTTCTTTCTTTGACTATATTCATCTTTCTTGTGTTTCTTTAAACCTTTCTTTCTTACTTTCAGACATTTTTCTTTTTTCCTTTTCATTCTTGCTTTTTTTAGGCAATTCTTTCTTTCTTTCTTTCTCCTGACTTTTATTTTCTATCTTCCATTTCTTTCCTTTTTTTTTTTGCCCATTTCTTGTTTCCTTTTCTATTTCTTGCCTTCTTCACTTATTTTTTTTAAAGTATTTCTTTCTTTCAACTAAAACGGTAAAACTAAAACAATTTTCCCCCCAAACTCACCCGTTCTCTTGTGCCATGTCGTTACTCGTACACGATTGTGATCAGTGACCTTTACTGCTGATGTTTATGAGTTGAACTTCATAAGACTACTTTATCCCACCGTCTGTGGGACTGCTTTGTGACGAGGCCTTGTAACAATTTTTTAAAACCTCTGTATTCACTTTTTTCTCTCTCTCCGAGTGTTTGTAGCAATTCTGGGTACATTTAAATTTACATTTATTTCTGTGGCAGACGCTTTCATCCAAAGAGACTTACAAGTGAGGCAGAAAACAATCCAAGCTGTTAAAGGAGCTGACAGCAATACAAGTGCTGTGAAAATAGATTCCACCAACCAGAAACCAGACCAGGAAATTCAGAGAGAGAGAGAGAGAAATATAAGAGAAAGAACTCAGAAGAGGTACAAGTGGTGAGTTGATGCATACTCCACGTTGTCTCTTACTTCTAATTAAGAAACTTTTTTTTCCCAATAAGTCTTTTAAGAGATTTAACTTGTACAACTTCTGTGCAATGTTTTACAAAAACAGAAATGTTTCTTTTCTTCCTAAATCTTTACTTTATTTTGGGGCTTCACTTCTTGTCACTACACGTGAACTAGTCTATGTTTAGGCGGCACAATGGGCTTGTTCGTTAGCCCTCTCGCCTTGCAAGTCCAAGGCTGGGGGTTTGAATCGTGCTTCTGGTCTGTGTGTGTGGTGTTAGTGGATTTCCTCTGCGTTCTTTCCCCAGGTTCCTCCTACAGCCTAAAGACAAACTGATTGGCATTTCCAAATTGTCCACTTAAAAGAAAGGGTTTGTCTGCACGTTGGTCAGAATTTGATCTTTCAATTATATCTTTACGTTTCATACATCGGAGGACCAGAATCCAGCCTCTGTCTGTCTGTATGTCTGTCCAACTGAGCTTCCCTCCAGGTGGGCGTGGCTATAAGCGGCACTCAACAGAGCCAATCAATTCATTGCTTTTGCCTCGAGGTGGGCGTGGCTATAGGTTACCATCACGATAGTTTAACGTATACACAGACAAAGAAACGATGGCAATGCATCGACAAACAATTCTTACCAAACAAACCCAAAAAATGGGACATACACTATGAAAAATGAACCTTGTGCCATACGTTAAATCTAAATGTTGAAGTTATGAGTAGTTACTGTATGGTTCAGATGCTAATCAACTTAATTTTAAGCCTAAACATTTTACTAATGAATACAGTAACTCTTTACTCATCAACAATATGCTACTATTAATGCTAATAATATACAATTATAATAGTATTAAATAACAAATATGGAAATAGGCATGCAGGCAGACTATGATTGCTGAAAGTGGAAGTTATTGACTCATTTCTAAATCAAAAATATCATTCAACAACAAACAATACTACTAATAAATAAAGAGCGATAAATCTTTTCTCAGTCGAGGTACTTATTTACGCTCTGCGCAGAACAGACCGTCCTTCGGGTATAGGGTGCTATTTCTTTTGTCAAAAATGATTATTAGTTTTTGAAGATAAGATGACGTATCTTAATTTATGGTTTTGAGCTGGCTTTTGTTCTTTAAGTAAGGCCAGGAGTATAAAGCACCTGACCTAATGAACTCGCGTGAGGGAGTGTTTATGACAGAGACGCCAAAGCACTTGGTCTGTTAAACGCTGTAAAGGAAACAGAAATATGCTTAACTGTACATTCCACAGACAAAATTCCATTGCACTTATCCATGCAAATGACATGATTTGAAGTCGAGGGTAACATTAGTTAGTCTTCTTAAATGCATGAATTGACACACGGCGCCACGAGAGCGTTTTTCCGAGTTTACCAGATTTTCATGAATCGCAAATTTCCCATGAAAAAGCTTGTTCGAATGATTTAACGACTCAATCAGTTCATATCCAGGTTAATAAATGAGGCCCAGTGTGTCCATTTGCCATTCTACCCCTCTGAGAGACGTGCTTATGAGATCTACGCTACCTCTTCTACTCCAGGAGCACAGAATGGACTGTTCAAATCATCCGCATTAAAACGATCATGGCGCCTCAATCCAGTACAGCTTTTCATTTCATTTCTTTTCATACACCAGCTAAATAAATGATTCAAGTGCCCTTAAATTGTAGTGTTAATCAAATGCAGATTTATTTTTATTCGAAAGAAGATGTATATGAAGCATTGTGTCTACCTTCTCCAGCTTTCTGTCAGGTGTCATGAGTGTGCTGTTAGTAAAAACAGGCTATAAAATGCACAGTTATACAGTACGTCAATCAGTCAGTCAGTCAGATCATGCATGTGGTTCTCTCTTCGGTGTAAAGACATCACTGTCTTTCAGAAAACCTCCAGAATCGTCTCACACGTTGCATCAATTCTCCAGCGTTACTATATGAAATATTTATGCAATGCTTATAAATGTGTTATAAATGCACTTTGTAGTGTCTTAGTGTGTTTCTCTGTCACTGGCTATACCACTGAAACTACAGCTACTGTATATATGGTGGTCGATGAACGCCTCTATCCATTCTTTATTTTTTCTTTCTTTGTCCATTTCTCTCTCTCTTTCTTTTCTCAATTCTTCCTTTCTTTTCTTCCATGTTAATTCTTTCTTTCTATGTTCATCTCTCTCTTTCTATGCCAATTCTTTCATTTCTTTCCTTTTTTTCTTCCTTCTTTCTTTCATTCATTGTCCATTTCTCTCTCTCTCTCTCTCTCTCTTTGTCAATCTAAATTCTTCCTTTTTGTCTTACCTTTTCTTTATGGTAAGACAATCCCTTATCCCTGTCTTTGTCATTACCAGTTCTTTCATTTTTTCTCCCTTCCTTGTCTATTCTTTCTTTTGCTTTCATTGTTCTTTGACCATTTCTTTCTTTCTTTCGCTCTTCCATTTTCTTTACTTCCTTGCTTTTTTCTTTCTTTTTTTCTTTAGTTCTTCCTTCTTTCTTTCTTTCATGGTCCATTTCTTTTCTTTTTTTTCTTTTATTCTTTCTTTGTAAATTTCTTCGCCCATATTTCACTTATTTTCTTCCTTTCATTATTATTTTTTCTTCTCGGCCCATTTCTTTTTTCTTTTGTTTCTTCAAGATTTCATGCTCTCTTTTTTTCTTTTTTCAAAGTAAGATAATATTTTTCTGTTTGTTTTTCACCCCTCTGAACTCACCCATTCTTGTTTCTGTCCTTACACTGTGCTTATAAGTCTCTCTCTCTCTCTCTCTCTCTCTCTCTCCCTTTGACTCTCTGTGTTAGTAAAAATAGTATGTCAGTCAGTCAGATCATGAATATGGTTCTCTCTTCGGTATAAAGACATGGCTGAAAAGTTTCATAAACCCTCCAATATTGTCTCACACATTTCATCAATTCTCCAGTGTTGCATTCTGAAACGCATATAACGAATTTGTCGTCTTTTTTTTGACACCGTTACTTTTGATATTTCTGCTTTAAGAGAAGTTGAGAATTTTTCAGAGAAAAAACTCCGGAAACAGTTATTATTTTACTACTCAATCATTCCGTGGCATTCAGCAAAAAAAAACAAAAAAACAAAAAAAAGACGAAACTTTAATAAGCACAGCTGTAAAGATGCCTATAGACTATGACTAAAGATCAACCCCGTTTTCAGGATCATATTTACGATAGTGAGATTTTATTAAATGAAATGCTAATGAAATCAATAACGCAGTGTGTTTGTTTTCACTGGAACTGATATTTAAATACAGTTTTCTATTTTTCAACTTTTGGAGGTACATTCAGTACAGTAGAGAGAGCAAGTTATTTAAGCACAATATTTTATTAGCATAAAGTTATCCAGTAGATCAAAATGTCAGCTGTCAGGTATCATTGGTCACGGCCATGCCGCCTGCACTGCCGTAAAGGCTCTTGCGGGAAAAAAAAAATAATTAATTAATAATTCCTTAATGTAGGCAGTAATAATGAAACCTTTGTTGTGGTAAATTGACACAATTGATTAGTAAAATTGATTGACGTAAATTGATAAGTGCTTTCAGAATCAATAAGCAATAAGGTTTCAAACACACCAAAAAATTATTAATGTATAAATAATTTAAAATGAAAAGTAAAAATTTCCACTCAGATAAAAAATTTAATAAAATACGGCAATATCAATATACTGTATAATAGCTACATGAAGACAAAACCATTTTATTTTTATCTGCAGAAGCAAAGGAATTTTTCCTCCACATGTTAAAAGTTACTGATTTACTAAGTTCTTCTTAATTCTAATCTCAAATTATATATTTTTATTAAAAACCAGTGATCTTTGCTCGGTCTGAGTTCTGACCTATTTGCAAGCTGCCTCGAGCAAAAGCATCTACCAAATAAATAAATAAATGAAATTACAGTTGAGAGTTGGCATGAAATAAAATCCAAATACTTTGCTACTGCACTTGAGTATTTCGCTTACGTGATGCTTTTTACTTCTACTTACTGCATTTTTTAATGACAAACCTTTATTTTTACTCTCTACACCTTAAATATACTGTGCACTTGTTACTTTTCTGCTGCCAAACACATAAAAGTTTGTTGATTTTCTAATCTAAACATCAGCGTTTGCGCTGTCACTCACACTATACCATGACTGACCTCAGGTTCACCTCACGTACGGAGGACAGGAACGGAACAATTCCACCAGTCAAAGTTTACAGAAATGATTGGCAGGTCATTGTTATTAGATTGGTTAGCGCACTAAAGTGATTGACAGTTACCGGGCAGTGGATCCCACCCACTCTGTCTCTGGGCTGCAGATACTTACAGTATGTCTCAAGCAGCGATCTAGCTAACCCGCTAACATACTGTGAAGATGCCAAAAAGAATGTCATTTTTTTGTCCCAAGCTTATAATTATAATGTTTTGGTGTGTTTTTTAACCTTATAATATTCTATTTGCCTGCAGTTTGCCCATGTTTAATTGCATAGATTACTTGCATTATACAGGATAGCAATGGTTTCAACTAGCTAAGCGACCTAAGTAATCAATGAGGCTAACAATACTTATTAATGTCAAATCTTGTCCATAATAATCTCTAGTAAACTTTCATATTCATGTTATGTACGTAACAGCATCAACTTTAATCGTGCTTAAAATACTAAATCAATAACTTGGTCTGATCATCAGAGTCAGTTTCCCTTTGAAGTACTTCTACTTTTGTACTTACATTAAAGTACATTTTCGAGCATGCACTTAGTGCTTCGACTTGAGTGGAACTTCTACTTGTAGTGGTGTACATTTTTAGGCAAGTTCTTGTACTTTTACTTTAGTTCGTGTACTTCTGCCAACTCTGGAAATAAATGAAATTTGATCTATCGAAAGTAAAATGAAACAGACATCTTTTTTTCTGTAACAAGGACAAAAAAACAAAAAAACAAATATGTGATACAGGTGCAGACTCACTCCTCTGGGTCCCGTATCCCTGTCATCTCTGATTGAGGTGTGCTATTAAATATGAAGCTTACAATCAGGAGTCACCCTGACGTCTGTTGACGTCTACTTTTGCTCTCGACGAGGACGGACGCATCTGCTCTCCCTCCCTCCCTTATCTCTCCTGCTTGCTTCTCTTGTCTGTCTTGTGAAAACGT
>JAOTQY010000018.1:4088436-4105601 GCA_026413445.1 Dolichallabes microphthalmus | reverse complement strand
GTGGTCGCAAAAATATTTCGCTGCATTTCATACTTGTGTGATTGTGTATGCGACAAATAAACATACTTACTTACTTAATAGTGATGCTGATTTAAGGTGACAGAGATGTACAAAAAGAAAGGAAGAGAGAAAGAAAAAAGAGAATCGCTACCTCCTCTGCTCTCGCTGTCGGCAGGTTTCACCTGGATCGGCCTGTTCATCTGTGGAGTGAGAGATGGATGGACGAAGAAGGAGAGGAAAGACAGGGTGGGGAGGTGTGAGAGAAAGAGAGAAAAAGAGAAAGAACCAGATGTTAGATTTGAAAGTGAATATAAAGGGACAGGTGCAGCATTCATACACATTTCATACAGTTCAGATATATTTCAGTGATGATTTCTCAGCTGAGTGTGTGTGTGTGTGTGTGTGGGTGTAAGCAGGGATTTAGAGAGTTAGAAATAAAAGAGAACGACAGAAGATGGTTGTGCCATATGTCAAATATGTACACATAGGCATGTGCGTGTGTGAGTGTCAATGGGCAGCCTGGTTTGTGTGTGTGTGTGTGTGTGCTGAGTTTAATTTCCACTCTGAGAGCAGTGCCATGTGAAAGCCTCGCGTCATTTAAAAGCGTTTCATTTTCCTGCCGTCAATCGTGGCAGGTTCCCAACCAGCTCCACCTCAATAATACATGCACACCGCTGAGCGGTCGGCACCAATCAATTTTTAATAATGCCAATCGCCACTCTGCCAGAAGGGAGGGGCGCAGAGACTGGAGGAGGGCAGAAGGAGAGGAACTTGGCTCCGTTACTGAACCCTGGAAGTGCAGGAGGAGAATAACAGACGCTAAAAGGAATGAGAGAGAGAGTGAGAGCTATTACAAAGGAAAGAAAGGAGAGGAGAGATAAGTGAAAGAGACTGCAGGTCTTCATGATTAAAAATACACAAGATCTACGTGTGTGTTTGGGATATTAATATTGTGGAAAATTTACAACACAATCTAATGTTACGAATATTAGCAATAAGAATCATTTTAATAGTGCTCTTAGCCAGTTTTCCTGGCAATGTGTTAGCAAACATGTAACAAGTTGTTATGTAGAAAATTCTGATTTTTCATCCTAATCTAACTTTGTGGGAGTGGTCTATTCTAGGATGACTCCGCCCATTCACACATGATACACTACTGTATAGCGCATTTCAAATATTTTGCCTTATGTTGACAATACAATAATTTTTTTTATTTTTGTGCAAAAAGATTGGCTCAAATGTGTTAAAATTGCTACACAGATTAAACCAGAATGTAACTCACCAGTGTCAGGTAATTTATCTTACTTTCGCTATCCAACCTCTCAATTATGATTGGTCAGAAGATGTTTATTAATTTTCTATAACAGCAGCTTTTGCAGCTACGAGGTGTATATTAATGCACACCAATTCCATCATCAAACCACCCAAATCCCCCACTATCCTACACCAATGTCCTACAAATTCACCCCCATCTCCCACAAGGCCACCCTCATCTACTATAAACTTACTCCCATCAACAACGAACTCTCTCCCTATACCTCCATCCCCATCTGCATCAAACCCTCTTCCACCTCCACCAAACCTACCTCATCTTCCACAAACCCTCTTCCATTTCTAACAAACCCCCTCCACCGAACCCTTTCCCATTCCCTACAAACCCACCCTAATCTCTACCGAACTCTCTGCCATCTCCACCAAACCTTCTTCTTTCTCTACCACTCCCATCTTCAACAAATTCACCATCATCCCCACCAACCCCCACCCCCATCCCCAGCAAACCTTCCCTCCCACCTCCGCCAAACCTTCTCCCATCACTACCACCCTGCCCGAGTAGGTCATTCCTTACATACATTATAATGCCTGACTGGTACAAATGGTCTTTTCCTTAACAATATTTGTAGTCCTCACACACACACACACACACACACACAAATGTGTGCACATACATACATACATACATACATACATACATACATACATATATACATACATAAACCCACATATGCGCTCCCAGAAGACCCATCACTCACACCTTGAATTTGATGCGAATGTGTTTTTTCCAGCTGGAAATTATTTAAGATGAATGTGACATTAACTCTTCAAATACGAAAACAATGGAATCATCAGTCAGTAAAATAAGACAATGGTCTCTCAACCTAAATCTAAATTAAAATTGAGGAATTGCTGTTTGATGAGATACTCTTAAACATCGGGCTGGACTGTTTGAACAAATGTACTAACAAAAGCCACACTTTTTTTCTATTTAAAGCAATTACTTTCACTTCATTCCTGTCATAATGCCACAGATTTCACTGATTATCACTATCACTATCACTAATAATAATAATAATAATAATAATAATAATAATAATATGATTTGTGGATACATTTTACTGCATAAAAATAATTTTAGCTACAGAACCTAGCTTGCTAGTTAGCTTATGTTAATGATGAAAAAAATTCTCAACACTGAAATCCGGTATTTAGCTCGTCCACCTTTAGCTAGTTCAGTTAGAGTTAGTTAGCTAACACATTTTTGCTCTTGTTAAAAAATTAATTGTTGTGGTATTTTTTCTTGTTGAGGTGTTTTACTGGCATTAAATAATAAAAATGCCTCCAATGCTGACATCCTACTCCTGTTTATGTGTGGCAAAACTGACTAGCAGCTACTATTAGCCAGCAAGCTAATAGATACAATGGTAGCTTGAAATACGAATTTAATCCCTTCCAGCAACACAAAAATATTACCAATATTAGTGTTGTGATATTTCCAAAACTATTATATTTCTTTTGCATATAAAAACAATCAAATTGTTTAGAGAAGAAATGTAAATTAAGTAAAATATTAAGTAAATAATGGCTTCCTTTTCTGCTTGCTATCGAACTTGCTAACTTTCATGGGGCCGATGGTGCTACAGTATGTCTTCACAAAATTTTGCACAAAATGCAAAAAAAAAAAAAAAAAACACCCACAAAAAATACATAAACTTGCTTCGCTTGGCTTTCCATTAACGCAAACAAGTTTTGAACAGCTCTTGGACATACGCTTGGACTTCTTAAGGCGAAACATTTTAAGCCGCATGCCGAGTTCATACACCACTGTATATGGGATGCTTATTGTTTATTAGAAAAACAATAAAATGATTCAAAAGACATGTTTAAGGCTTTCCATATCACATATTTGTCTCATTATTGTCCTAACATCGCAAGCTCACAGCAGGAGGAAAATAGAAAGGTAATCTGCTGTACAGTAATTGCTGCCAGTTTGGAACTTCATTCTAGTACTCACAGCAAGATGGCAGCATTGAGCAAGAAAGCCCACAACATAACATACAAGTCTCTTCGATTTTAATGTGTTGTGGGAGAGGGAAAAAAATCCTTCCTGTGCCTTGATTTTACACAAAGAAACATCAGGAAACATGAGAGAAGACAAAGGATTACACACAAATACTTGGGTATAAACTCGAATGCACAGTGCACGGCATGCACACACACACACACACACACACACACACAGAAAATATTTCTACAAGCAAGACAGAAATATCATTATAACGCACAATAGTGCAAGCATTTCCACACACACAGAGAGCACACACAGCATTACTCCATTCTGTCCACCCGTAGGGAGGCCTTGCCTTACCGTAAGCATCTCTGAGAGCTTTATGGATTATGGAAACGAGCATACAGAGCAGAAGAACATAGGTTCCACTTTTTCTCTTTTGCCTTTCATAGACCTGCTGCTTGACGACTGTCTCGTCTGCAGCTGAATCTGTGTTTCACACTTTCACCTCTTTGCGTCTATTTTTCCACCTGGTTTTTTCATTAAGCAGGAGGAAATTTCCATGGTGTCTGGAGAACCACTTCTTTCGGTTCTCTCCGATTATTTCTACAAAACTATTGCTATATCATATATTGCTATACAATATATGATTCTAGTTAAATGTTTATGAACAATGGGATCACTGTGATCAGTACGATGGACTGTTTAAACCCGAACGATGGCTGTGGATGTTTTTCCTTGGACACTCTTACAGTAGGACTGCGACAGCTAAGGCACAAACTGCACTCGAGTCTCTGTCATTAAACATTAAATACAATAGACTTGAAGTTAAAACTAATGAATTCAGAAATGCTCTGATGCTCATTACACTATCCAGTGGCAGCCAGATGGGAGGATTGCTTCCTTTTTAAGTCTGCTTCTTCTTAAGGTTTCTTTCTCATGTTGTCTCAGGGAGTTTTTCCTTGATGTCGCCTCTTTCTTGCTCATTAGAGCCATATGTCTATGTTTTGGCATTTTGGTTTCAATTACCTCATTTGCAATAGTCTAAAATTAGCAATATGTATAAGGCAAGCAAGACATGTTTATCTAGATATCATTTAATCGGTGAAGGAAAGAAATATTTTCTTATTAAAATCATTCTTAATAGGCACTTGCAGGACACCACATAGTTATGATTTATAGTCAAAACTAAAGCAAGTAGCATCAAGTCTTTTATATGTAACTTGAATGACATTAATTTAATTATCAGGTTCCACAAAGATTTAGGTTTTAAATCTTATTTATGATTTATTTTTTTTAAATGTATTTTGCCGATGCAGCCCATCTACCGCAAAATATAATGCATTCTGAGATGCTTTTCTGTGCACCACGGCTGTAAAGAGTGGTTATTTGAGTTATTTAAACTTTCCTTTTCTTAAACTTCTCATCTTATCTTTAATGCACGACTGCATCAAGAAAAAGTTGCAAAGCGAGTTGCAAAGTGTTTTCATGCTTCTCTGACTTCTCGGGGTATGTTTTTTTTGTGTACACACCCATCTAAGACCAGGACCAAGGACAATTGCTTCCCACTCCCTACTCTGGCCAGCTTTCACATCTTCCGTACCTGAGTACACTTGAATATTCACATTGTCTGATACAGTAGGTGGCAGATTTATGAACATTTATGAGCTGATTTATTGTGACAATAAACACAAAAAAAGAAGAGTATAAGGAAATCAATCTTCGCACTAGGCTAAATATTATTGATTTTATTTTTTTTATAGACAATATCATGTCCCTAGGGTGAAGCAGCCTAATTAAAATAAAGTCAGTTGAATGCAACCTCAAGTCTGTATCAACTTCTACCACATAATGTCGCTCTAAATCCTGCGTTCTTACCTTTCATTCATCTCATTGTTGATCTTGTATCAAGATGGGCATATAATTTCAGCAGCAGATTTACACACTCTTAATTTATTCCTATTTATTTGCTAAAAATAGGTCATTACTAAGCACAGATGTTTCATACCTGCTTGGCAAAGTCTAATTTAGTATCTGTCTCTTAAACATCCTACTACGCATTTTTTCATCCAATTTAATGATACCTTCTTTCTTTCTTCCGAGGCTGACAAAATGAGGAGGAAAAAACGTAGAGAAAGGATCTGCCTGTACTTTTTGATTTTTGAGACATAGTGCATTGTGAGTCAGGACAACATGGCCAGGAAAACAAATACTAAATAAAAAAACGTAAAGATAAATTATGAATTTGCTGGTTACTGCTTCGTTAGTTCTCTCTCTCCTGGACATATACGAACAGCTCCCCGGGACAATCATTACTATAATATAATAAATGAGTTAAGGCCTGGCACATTCATTCCATAATTCAAGTTCACACAAACACACTGCGTTTCGCTTTAAAATTGATAACTAATGCAAAATGGTACAGAAAGTTATACTCAGTTCCCAAGAGTTTAAAACGGTTTTCTGCTGCATTCCATCCAGTGTGTACAGATGTCAGCTAAAATTTGGATTTAGCTGATTTTTTAAATCGCTACTGAGCTTGTAACGTGTCCTCATTTCAAAATCCCGTTTTTTACAGAAGTGGATCCTAAGATAAATCCTTAACCTGTCAGAGACCTGCGGTTCATTGTATCCTCTTCCCGAATGACATGCAGTCTGAAACTCTTCTATTGTCATACCATTCAATGGAACTACCTTCTACTACCACAGCCTGCTGCCTATCTTCACCCACCGGCGAATCTGTTCTGCACCTTGACGGCGTCCAAAGGGTTCAATTAGAGGATCAAGGACTGTGAAATATTACATGCGTTCGGAAGCAGCCCCATAAATTGCGCCGAAACCAAAACGAGACAACTTTACTAGAGTGAGTGAGAACGAGAGAACTTCTCCCAGGGCTTCAGAGAACGTGACCTTGTTTTGCATTGAAGCCTCAGGGTAACAGCTGCACTCTAAAACACCCGCCTCATTATTCAGCGTGAATGGTATGACAATATCACAGCTATAAAGAATACTGCACGGCATTCCAATACAGTGAATTACCGACTGGCAGATGAGTTTTCAGTCACGACTCACGATGCCCGTGTCTGGCTGCTGACTTTACTACGACGCTCAGGAAGAAGAAAATGCACGAACGCGGCCCTTAATTTAGTCGTAACCTGCCGAGTTATAGATCACAAGCCTGGAAACATCGTTGCTTATTTAAAAAACAAAAACGAAGTCTGCATAATGCACGAAACAAGAATTAAACAATGCCGAGATATTAGTGTGCGAGATTAACTTATTAAACCTGAACTAATCTATTATGAAATCAGGTTATGCATCTCCTGTCAATCGCAACAGGATTACACATATGAAAGCAATAAACATCTCCAATAAGCTGCCTCTGGTGATTACGACAAGAGCAGTAAAAAGACAAGATTGATCTGACAACAAAGAATAGAATAAAAGAGAAGCAAAGAGGGAGATGACAGGAGGAGGGAATTGTCAGGAATATATATCGGCATTCACCGATTGGTCACAACATTACAATGCAAAACATTATGTCAATATGGTGTATAGGTTCACCTTGTGGCACTGGGCAGCTCTGGAAAGCATTGACTTTTTTATGTGGGCTCGGGTCAGACGGGCTGGACAGTGCTCCCCAGGGGCATGAATACGCCTTTGGGTGCTCATGATCCTGTGACCAGTTCACTGGTATATAATTGATAATCAATGCTAATGTTTTGTATCGTCAACCTTATGCCTAATCGATGTATTGCTTATTGCTTCTTTGAATTTCTTCTTTCCAACCCAGCTTCCTACCTTTCTTTCTTCCCGACCGTCTGAAAGAACTTCCATCTACTTCCCAGAATGAGCATCTCTCTGACTGAACTTTAAAATTTTTTCATTTGATTTCCCAGATTTTCTCCCTAATTGAGTCGTGTCCAATTCCTCCCCGTCACTAGGGGGCTCCACATTAAGGCTACTACTACCAATCAGTCGGGAGGGCTGAAGACTATCACGTGTTTCCTCCGAACCACGTGACGCCAGCCGACCGCATCTTTTTGAACTGCTCACTCACGCACCATTGGGGGCGGCGTAACACACTCGGAGGACAGCGCTATCCGCTCCTTCCGCTTGCGTGAGCTCAGAGACGCCCCTGAGTGGCAGTAGAGCCGTGATTAATGTGGGAGCACCAAGTACCTCTCATCCCTCCCCTCTGAGAGAGCTCGGCCAATCAGCTCTCTCTAGACCTCCGGCTGCGAGAGGTTACAGCATCACCCGCAAACCGAAGCAGCGATCTCCGGATGATAGGACGAGCACTTTACCACTGCGCCACTCGAGACTGAACTTTATCCCTTTAAACAGAACCTACTGTACTTCCAACCAAACGTTCTTCTTAACAAAGTTTCGAATGACCAAGACCTTCCTAATTTCCACCCAAACTTTCTCCTTACTAAGTTTACCTCCAACTAGCTTTTTTCCTGCCTAACTTCCAGTTCTCATATATAATGTCTAATCTTATATATCTCATATATAATCTTTTTTTCATAGGGATTGTTTTTCGCCGGTAAGCGCTTTGCCTGTACTGCAGACGATATCCCAGCTACTTTACTCCAGATCTTGTGATCTCGCTGTTCCTCTTTGACTCCCCACCTCAAGAGTGAAGATCCAGCAGAATTCTGAATTACAGAGTGACAGAAGAGATTTCATCCACAACACTATGATTTGCTGCAGACACATGAATACTTCCTTGTGTCTTATTCAAACAACCTGTAATTGGATGATATCCCTTTTCATTCCCTTCCTTTCTTCTTTGCACTAAAAAAACCCCCATAAATTTGGTTACATTCTTCCTTTCCTCCATCCTTCCTTCATATGAAATCAACCATCATTTTGTTCTTACCTCTTTCCGTTTTTTACTTCCATGAAAAAACCTTGTTTTCCCCTCCTTTCTTCCAGTCCAACCAACCGCAATTTACTTACTGTACAACATATGCTTCTTTCTTTACCTCCTTCCAGTCTTTATTCAGTGAAAACACCCTCAGTTTCCTTTGTTCATCTGTTCATTTGTTCCTTCCTTCCTTCCTCCCTCCCTCGCTCGCTCCCTCCCTCCCTCCCAAGTTAAGCAATCTGAATGTTGCCTTCTCATCTAGAACAGCAACTTTGATTTGGTTATTTATTCTTCCTTCCTTGCTTCATTCCTCCCTTCCATCTATCCCTTTATTCCAATAATAGCAACCCCAGTTCCCCTCTTTCAATTCTTAATTCACCCTAATTTGGTTCCATACTTCTTTCTTTCCATCCATCCATCCATCTGACCATACATCCTTCCCTTCAACAAAAGCAACCCCTCTTATATCCTTAATCCCCCTTTACATTCCTTTTTTCATTCATCCGTTCTTCTTTTTTACCCTCAATTTGATTACTTCCTTCTTCTTCTTCTTCTCCTTTTTTCTTTCCATTCTTCTATCTTTGTCTTGAACTTCTTCTGACATATTGTTTCTTACAGTATCTTTTCTCATGTAAACAATCCCTGTTTGGTTCCACCTTTCCATCCTTACAGAGAAAGCAATTTGGTTATATCCTTTCTTCCCTCCCTCCTTCCGTCTTTATTCCTTCATTCTCTTCCTTTCTTTCTGTTTGTCAGCTTATTTTGCAGTGTGTTGTTTCTTGGCCATAAATCCTGCATTCTCACCCAGAAGTAGGCATAAATCACACTGCAGCACAGACCTGCCTTCACTGTATTTGCTTTTACTTATCTAATGAATAAAAAATGAAAAAACAAGCCCAAAACAGGGGAGTCTCTCTCTCTCTCTCTGCCTATTTGATTCCCTCCCACAATACCCTGGCACGAAAGTGGAGGCTCTAAGTGCACTTGTGTAATTGGTGGAAGATTATTTATGAGGTATACAGTGGTGCTTTCATTTGTTGCCCCTATTTACGCATGACTGGAGGGGCAATCAGGGCTCGAGCAGCATTCTGCTTGTGATTTGGGTACACGGACCTGACCTTGTGCTGCTCTTCTCACAGAGTCAGAAGAGGTGAATGAGTGAGAGGTGGAGGGAGACAGAAACGTATCTCTTTCTTCCTAGGGGAGGGCTTAGGAGAATGTGAGAGAGATGTGGATATTCTTAGACATACATGAGACTGCACCTATTGTACACCACCAGATGGATAAAGCATGGGAAGAGAGTGACTTTCAAGATCCTAACAGATTATAAAGACAATGTATACTTTTTGGCTGATTTATGATGGGGGAATATACCATAATCAACATATACTAATGACTAGAGAAGTAAAAAGAACAAACCAAACATCACTCATCTCATCTTCTATACCGCATTCTCCTGTATTCAGGGTCGTGGGGACCTGGAGCCTATTCCAGGATGCTTAGGGCACAAG
Organism: Dolichallabes microphthalmus; assembly: GCA_026413445.1. Classification (NCBI taxonomy): domain Eukaryota; kingdom Metazoa; phylum Chordata; class Actinopteri; order Siluriformes; family Clariidae; genus Dolichallabes; species Dolichallabes microphthalmus. The sequence goes on along the minus strand of JAOTQY010000018.1, from coordinate 4,095,934 downwards.
GCAGGGTACACCCTGGACAGGGTGCCAATCCATAAACCAAACATCAGTTAAAGACAAATATGGACGTATCAACCGATGCACAGTTTTCTTAGCCACACATCAGTTAGTTTCTCCTTTGTTGAGGACCACTAGGGTGACAAAATCTTTCTATTTTCACTGGTCATTAAGGCTGTCCAAATTTTGTTTTGGGTTTAGGTCAGGTTGAAAAGGAAATGTCCCGATAATTAGCCAGGATACAAAATATTATCTTGTAGATGTGAACTGTGCTCCTGTGGAAAAAACAAATCTTCAGACCAGGGAGAAGCCTAAATAATGAACACATTGAATATAGACTCTAGGCAGCTTTGTGGCCTGATGGTTACCATTGTTGCCTCGCGCCACCAGGGTTGGCGGTTCGAATCTTGCCTCTTCCATGGTCTTTGCATGATTTGGTAGGTTTCTTGCTACCATGCTAGTTTTCTCCCACAGTCCAAAGACAAGTGGTAAAGGCTGACTGGCGTTTCCTACTGAATGTTGGCACTCCATCCAGGTTGTGACTGGAGTTGCTTGGAATATAAAAATATATTACATTTTTACGGTATTTGGCAGATGCCTTAGCCCAGCTTCCCCTAACCGACTGTAGACAATGTATGTATGAATATACACACTTGTGTTCTGCCTAGCTAGCTCGCATTAATAATAACCATTAGTTTATTGAATGTGCTTGAATTTTTTATATTTCTTGTATTTTACCAAAAATCCAACGTACTGGTACAGAAATAAGCAAAAACATGCAGTTCTGTTGCATAGCTCCAGATATTATAGGAAAATACTCCGCAAAACAACTGAACAACTATATAACCTGCGCCAAAGTTGTTTACTTGATCGTTACATGTCCAGAAGTGTTCAATTTCTCTTTTACTCCAGCAATTTAGTCAGTTATATTGTTGTATGATATGGCTGCTACACCGGTCTATTTTGTCCTCATCTACCTGAATGTTTAAACCTAGACATATTTACTGTATATCCCATGACAGCCATGCTGATATTCAGCACAACGGCACAACCTTGAGTGTGATATTGCTTTTATACAACAGCTCTACAAACACCATTCATTATCAACAGATTATGATTTGTTTGATTATTTAAGCAGTTATTCTGCCCCGCCAACACATATCCCTCCTCGACTAGAGGAATTAAGTAACCGTGACTGGCAGAGCTGTAGACTGACAGTTAGTGTCATTAACAGGGATGAGAGTAGTTTTTAAATTAGTAGAGGAGAAGAGAATAATCCATGGAAGAGTTGGACAGGCCTGTAAATCTTGTAAGTTCCTCTTTATTTTTACATATTCAATTTTACAATATCAGCTGGTAAATGGAAAGGTAGTGTGCTACTGTAAGTAGGGTGTATAATTCCTTGTTCCACACACTAAGTAAGCAGTGCCCTTGATTAGGGTTTACAGGTGGATTTGGGATTCAGCCTTGCGTCGTAGATAGCCTAACACAACATGAGTTGTTTAAGATGATGTCACGTTATCAGATGTGTGTTCTTGCTGAAAGTGCTTCAGTGACTGGTTTTGAATGTGGGTTTTGGCAGGCAGATACTCTCTCCTCAGTACTGCTGACCGTACAGACCTACTTTCAACCATATCGCGACTGACAATTAAAGTAATCAACGATTGTAGAATACCTGAGATGCGAAGTGATACATATAGTTATAATTCCCAGTGCCGTTACCGTATATTATCATCACTTCTGGAAGGAATGCCTCTAGTCCAATCAGATCACTCGGTTAGAATGAACTGTTATATAATGATGATTCATTATTAATTGATTAACTGCCGCTACGAATTTATCCATTGCTGTGGCTCTGACTCTTACTCTTTCTTTGCAAGAAACGTAGCAATTAAATGTTACTTGTAATTATCAGACTTTGCAGTTGCAATATCTAGTGCAGCTAAGTGCATTTCTACAGTAAAAGGAGCTTTCCTGATATTGGCTCTACTGCAAACCTTGCTCTAGGGTATTAAATTTCCATTTTGAGTTGAAACAAACTTCCGCCTGTGCAAATTTATGCTATTTGCATCAACCCCTGACAGCATAACTGATTTTTCTGATGCTGGCTGCCCTTTTTATACCTCTCATCATAAATCTACATAAAAAGAGAAGAAGAAAAAAGCAGGCCACAGATAACTTTGGTCATTTTTTTCAACAAGGATTAACTCCTTTTACTGTTACACCAAGGAACTAGCATGTTTTAAAATAAGCACATCACACACAGTTCCACATACACACACATCATGATCATCATCCTCGCTGGCATCTTTCCTCCTTTATCCCATCATCAGCCATCAGCAGTCTGCCTGATTAAATATAGAACAAACACACACACATACACACTCACATACACACAGAGGCAATGAGAGGAGAAAAAAAATAAAACAGCTGATACCACTAAGAGCTTCCTTCTGCTCCTGCTGAAGCTGGACTAGGGAGAATCGAAGCTAATTTGGTGAGTGGTTTCGTGAACACGGACCTCGCATGCTCGCAATGATCGATCTTCGAGCTCGCATTGTTGTCGAGTTGCTAAGTGTGTTACGTTGCTAACGGTTCACAACAGCTACCTGCCTATCATTCTTCTCACTCGTCTAATGGCTACCAATCACTCCAAGATTACGGTGGACATTTCGAGAAATTGCTGCCTGATGAAAAAAAAAATTCTATTTGTGCTGCAGCGATTAGTCCATGTCAAAACACACACATACAAAAAAAAAAAGATTGATGAGAATTTTCAGAATCACTGCATCATTCATCGAAAGGAAGACAAAATGCGCTTTTAGGGCGAATGACAGTTTTCAGAGGACGAAGTGACTTATATGTATAATTAGTAAAATGGCAATCTCAATGACAGGGCAATTTTGGGAACCGTGACCGAATGATAAGCAGCCACAATGATCTATGTTTCTGGTCACATTATCAGGTTTGATTTGCGACCTCGTGAAGTGTGTATTATTAAAAAAATTACAAATAAAATTAACAAAAAACGTGAATTAAAAAGACATTACTTAATCTGTAGATACAGGTTCTGTTAGTACGGTTGGCGTATCTCCGCCTTTCTCATGGGGTTTCCATTCCATGACAGGGAACCGACAAGTCAGTGCGCTCTTAATAATATATTATTAAAATGAGCAAAATACATACTTCTAATACCTAGCACAGTATGTTATATGTAAGTTGTATTACCTACCCGATTACTAATATGTCCCAAAGTGTTCTATTCCTCTTTACCCCAGCAATTTAGTCAATTATTATGTTGTACAAGGGGCGTTAACTTATGAGAGTAAAAACTCCTATTATTTCTCTATACACACTAATGCACTTATTCCAGCATTTTACTAGTCCTTGGATACCATCAAGATAGAAAATTTTCTCACTATTGCCTGTTTCACGTCTGAAACGATGGCCTCCCAGGAACTCCTTTAATGGCCCAACGTTCAGTATGACAGTGAAAAGGACAGTATGAGGGATGTAGCAATAACGCCTAGCTGAGTTCTTGTAATGTGCACGTGGTGTAGGTGTACAATTCACACAGACAGGTACGTCTGTTCCCCCACTTTTGACAAGTTATCCACTGATTTTCAAGGATGAGGCGTTTCACTCGTTGAATGTTCACGCAAACTACTAGAGCCAACTCACCAGGGATCACCATTCAGGCAAGTACGCCCTACTTTAAAAACATTTGCATTGGGAAATTTCATCATAAGTCCCAGTTTGACTTGAACATCCATTGGATATTACATTGTTCCTACACTAGTCTCTCTTTTTCTGCTTTTATCAATCAAGAAAACTTATCATGTTAAGGATTAAACAAACTGCAGAGAATTGAAAATTGATTAACTGATAATGTTTGTTTTGCATCATGTATCTCCGTAGCCTACATATCAGTTAACAAACATGTTCACCACTAGAGGGCGCACTTGCAATTTAGGTATCGCGCAAGATATTTACATGTATTTTTACTGGCCTGGACTATGAATAAGGACTGAGAGACGAGAGCAGTATTTTCTACATCCTTATTTATTTGACTGCTTTAATTCTCTTTCTGGCTTCATTAATTTGTCTCAAATAATTAATTTGTTGGGTTTGTTCCACTAGAACTGTTTAAATAAAACTTAAGTAGAAAAAAGGGCCTGTTATCATTAATTATTAAGGGTTAATCGATCATTAATTGTTAATGTGTTAAATTACTGGTTTAGGAAATTGTGCTAAATAAGTTAATAACTAAAAAAATGATATCCAAAAAAAATAAAAATCACCCTTATAGAAAGTTTCATTTTGTCTACAATCATAAATGTAAAAAAAATATTTTAATATGGAGAATAACCAATATATTATATCTAGGCAGTTATTCAATTATACGATCCTACAACTTAACCATAGCGAACCACGACACTGCATCGTAACTCTCCCTGAAACTAAACGACAGCTGCTTGTCTCCGAGGTGTAAATTAAAGTCAAAGACGGCGGAGCTCTGCCTCGTTTTTAACTGCTGCAGACATATTGCTTCAGGAGTGGTAGTAATCTCCTCAGAGCAGGATATAGTCACAAATACCTTGTAAAGATGCCCTGAGTATAGTAACTCTCTAGCATGAGCAGCTGCTGTCACGTTCAGACAATAACACACCTGTGAGAAGCCCTTGAATCGCACTCGTTTACACAACGAAGAACACGTGCATCTGTCCTCATAAAAGACTTTAATGCAAATACGTTCCCATGAGCACTCCGACAATAACCTTCGCGCGCACTTCTGCACATGCACACACTCACTTCATGTATGGAATGGTTAAAAGTTGCAGTATATTGGTACATGGGGTTTAAAGTAATTAAAAAAACTGATTAAAAATCCTCCCACTTGTTCTTAAAGGAATTTTGACCAATCCCAAATGCCCCTGCTGATACCCTTCACCACTCACTCACAGAGAATAACATCGTTCAAAACACAAATTAAATGAACGATAGGTTCCAACGTTTCTATTGCAACGGTGGTTTCGAACCTGATGCCCAACCCTCCTCCTTTCCCATTCAGGATTTGGAACCGGCAACAGCCGAGTGATTCTGTTTTGGGAGTAGAGTTAAGGGCTTTGCCCATGGGCCCAACGGTGGTAACCATGAGATGGTGGGGTTCGAACCCCCAACCAGCATCCCGGAACCTCCACTGCTCTACATATTAAAATAATCTCATAAATTTAAAAAAGGCAATATAATGTTTGCAATAGCATACTCATCTATTTATTTCTCATAGCACAAAGCATTTTTTCAATTTTTGGCTTAGTCAAACGAGAGTGCAGCCAATGTTACTTCACAACCTGATTTGGACTAATGTGACCTTTTTTGGTTCATAAATATATTTATGGCATTTGGCAGACACCCTTATCCAGAGGGAGTTACATTTTTATCTCAGTATACATCAGAGCAGTTAGTGGTTTAGTGCCTTGGTCAAGAGCCAAGCGGCAACTTGGTGATGCTGGGGTTGGAACCTGAGACCTTCTGATCAGTAGTACAACACCTTAACCAAAGAGCTACCCCTGCCCCTACAGTATATAGACACATAATCGTCTATTCAACCTGGATGGGGGTGCCAATCCATCGGAGGGCACACACACATACTCATACAATTTGAAGGACACCAATTAGTCTAATTGTCTTTGGACTGTAAGGAAACCGGAGTACCTGGAGGAAACCCGCCAAGGACGGAGAGAACATGCAAACTCCAGGCGGGAATCGAACCTGGCTGGACCCTGGAGGTGCAAGGCGACAGTGCTAACCATTAAGTTAAATCCTCATTATTTAAAAATCTTTTGATTTGGTAAGGACTCGTGAGCATTTAGTTTTGTGCACTGGATTCACAAGCAAGCACCAGTAGGAGGAAAACCTTCCATTTTTAGTGCTGTTTGGTGCAAGACTTGCTAGCTAATATTAGCAACTGTATTCACTGAATTAGTCTTCTTCAGGGCCGTACATATATTTTGTTTCAGGACCAGAAACAAAACCTTTTTTGGAATTTTTGGTTGTCAAAACGTTGTGGTGATGTTAATTCAGCAACCTTACAGGCATTCGGACAATGTTGTTGTTTTTGAAAGTTAAATAATAGTTTTTTTTGATGAATTGATGTCGGAACAATGTTGACGACATGACGATGGGATAACGCTAAACGAATGCCCAATGAAATATTGCAAAAATTACTTCAAAACATGATTAATACCAAAGCAACGGTCTGAGCGCGATTCAATCTCTGGTTGCTACAGCCAGAAATGCTTACCTCTGGACCACTAGGGAACACACTGTTGATAATATTAAACTGGAAAGCAGCCAAAATGATAAAAAAAAAACCCACTTAACCTCTGAGATGTGTTCTGTAAAAGCGGACGTGATGCGGTTTGGACGCTGTTCGAACACTATATTACAGCACAGTAATTTATGAGCTACGATGCACCTCGCGGTAATGAAACAGAGAGGTAACATTACAGCATGCCACAAGATACTGTACACACGCTGTGTGATGGAAGCTGTTGTATCTCCGACCGGAATTCTAATCCCTGATCGAAACTTACGGGTCCATGGATGTGTGAAGCAGCACGAAAGGAGGATAACCAGCATCCAAATTAAGGTTATTCATTTAACGTTATCGCGACATTAAAAAATCAACTTTGTCCCGATGTTGGATTTCATCGCGACGTCTTTTACAACTTCATAAATGGGGAGCCGTTTAATGTTTTTTATTTTTAACAACTGAATTATAAATATGTACAGTATGCCATGACACTGGAAGACTAAAATATAGGGATGCAACAACTAATCGATAAAATCGATAATGAAATTCGTTGTCAACGAATGCCGTTATCGATTAGTTGGGCTGCTCACGTTACTGAAGAGCGCGACCACAAGATGCACAAATACACACACAGATACACACAGATATACAGTCGCTCGCGCAATGGCGGTTACAGAAGCGTTTGCAGGAAAAAGCACGCGCTCCAAGTTCTCCAAGGTATGAGAGCAATTTACATTAAACGCCTCTTACCGGGCGTTAAAATCGAGCGTTTTTCTGGTTTTTCGTAGTGTCCGGTGAGCGCGGATCAAGCGCCGAGGGTTTTCTACACATAGGAGTCAATGAGAGTGTTCACACGGCTGCGCGTTTATACAGCGTCAAAAAAAACGTTGCGTGCAGCTTTTTCTTGCCGTTCAAATCCCAACGAACGCAAGGAAAACGCTTCTAGTGTGTTTTCTTCGCGTTCATTTTACGCTTCGGAGGACCGGATATATCCCATGATCCTACATGCTATACGTAGGGAAATGCGGAAAAAAGGCAAAATAAAGAGAGTGATCACAGTAGCGCGATTTTTTTTTCTCTCCCTACGTCGCCGTATTACGAGAATTTTTAAAACTTCTTCTTTGTCTTTCGGCTGTTCCCTTTCAGGGGTCGCCACAGCGAATCATCTGCCTCCATCTAACCCTATCC
>JAOTQY010000018.1:4048276-4059565 GCA_026413445.1 Dolichallabes microphthalmus | reverse complement strand
CACTATTTACATTAAATCTAGAAGTGGAATAATAATTTTTTTTATGTATTTGTGCTTAAACTTTACTTTTTCCTGACATCCACCACCTGCTGCGCTACACACATCAGTCAGGATGTAGTCTAGCTGGAGAAAGGGTTTTAATAGCATGCCAGGGTGCTGTTGAAACGCTGAATAAACCAAGGAAGGCTGTCCTACTTAAAGATAAAACTCACTCTCTCACTCGTATCGTCTATACCGCTTTATCCTGTATTCAGGGTCGCGGGGGGCCTGGAGCCTTTCTTAGGAGACTTAGAGCACAAGGCGGGGTACATTCTGGACAGGGTGCCAATCTATTGCAGGGCACACTCACATACAGTACACTCACACACTCATTCACACACTACGGGCAATTTTGGGAAAGCCAATTATCCTAATCTGCATGTCTTTGGACTGTGGGAGGAAACCGGAGTACCCGGAGGAAACCCACCAAGCACGGGGAGAACATAAAGATATAATAGACTAAACTAAACGATATTAAGATAAAGATATGATTATATATACTAGAGAAATATTTAAAATACTAGAGAGGTTAATGTTTTTTTTTAAATAAACGCACCTCGAAGCTGAGATTTTTCTCTCAAGCCACAAACATAATGTGCAAAATACCTCAGAAAAAATCATTACATATCATTTACCTTCTTTTGTATTAATACCATAATAATCTATCTAGTTTGCTTAAAGTCATTACATTATTACCACCCACTTAGTAGCTTATGCAAGGCTTGCTGACCACCAGACGACCACCTAAATACAGTAAAACCTGTTTAACGCTGTCACTAAAGCCAAATACTAGCCTTACTTTAGCTAATTTGCTAGAAACCACCTGCTGCACTACACACACCGGCCAAGAATTCAATTCAATTCAATTTTATTTATACAATACACCGTTTTTAACAATGGTCATACTCGCAAAGCAGCTTTACAGCATTAAAATATGGAAATGACTTAAAAAATGGTCTTATGGCTTATTGAAGAGCTGAAGCCTAAACTTCATGTTTGGTGTTGTGATCTTGCATGATGATGCACGTCCAGACACTTCTGCACACACTGTCCACAAAAACTTTGTTAAGAGGCATTCAAGCATCCTCCCTATAGTCCTGATCTTTATCCATGTGACTTTCACCTGTTTGGTCCCCTGAAAGCAGCCCTATGAGGATGAAGAAGATTCACTTCTAATGTGAAAAAGTAATTGCCCCCTAAACCTAACGGCAATCAAGCATTTGTGATAACTGTCAGAGTCTTTCACATCCCTTTGGAGGAATTTTGGCCCATTCTTCTTTGAAGAATAGTATCGATTCAGCCACATTGGAGGGTTTTCAAACATGAACAGCCTGTTGTTTGTCCGGACTTTCCGCAGACCACTCCATAACTTTAATTTTGTTGTTTTAATATATTAAGAAGTGGACTTGCTAGTGTGTTTCAGATTATAGACCGGCTGCATAACCCAAGCTCGAGGTCATGAACTGATGGTCAAACATTCTCCTTCAGTATTTTCTGTTTAAAGCACAGAATTCATGGTTCCATCAATTACGGAAAGTTGTCCACATCCTGAAGCTGCAAAGCCTCCGCAGACCATCACACTACCACCACCATGTTTGTCTGTTGGTATGATGGTCTTTTTAAGAAATACTGTGTTAGTTTTACGCCAGTACTAATGGGACACACACCTTCCAAAAAGTGAAACTTTTGTCTCATCAGTCCACAAAATATTTGCCTCAAGATTTATACATTTTTTTGGCAAATGTGAGAAGAGCTTTTGTGTTCTTTTTGTCTGACAAATATGCAATATTTATTCAGGATAGGGGGCAAATACTTTTTCATGACAGTGTAATTGTCATGTTCTGTCAAATAATAAACCTAAATTTAGCCAGTTTGCTAGGAAATGTAGCACCTGCTGAATTTTAAAAACACAATGAAATCTTTAGCATGATGTTCTCTAGCTTGTTAGCAATCTTGCTAATGTATTTACTGCAGCTAAACAAAGCAAAATGTCCCCACAGTACCCAAAAAAATAATCTAAAAATAGTTAGCATAAGAGCAGAAAGCTGTTATGTGGCTCTTGGTTTTATTTACACTATAAAGTGTCATCTTGCTAACCTACTTAGCTTAGTTTGCAGAAATAATTACTCCAGCTAATTTTAGCTAACTAACACAACAGTTACACCTGAACATAACTACAGCAAAACTGCAAAATATCTCAAAATCTTAAAAAGGTTTAAATAATTACATTTTAATTGATATTTCATGTACATGTACATGTATGGGGGGAAATAAAAAAACAACTGAGTTCAACTAAATGCTCTATCAGTCTGAAGACCGTCATGTCTTCAAGGGAACACTTAGCCCTCACCAAAAAAATAAAAAATAAAATAAAAAATACATGACCGCACACACACACACACACACACACACACACACATGCACACAATGGACGAGCTGAAACAGCGGGTGCCTATTTTTGTTCTTTCCCTAAAAGCAATTCTACTCTTCTCCTCTCAGCTCAGGCGTTCGCTTTATCTGGAGGAGAGAGAGAGAGATAGAGTGTGTGTGTGTGTGTGTGTGTGTGTGTGTGTGTCTGTGTGTGCGTGTATGTGGAGCTGTACACACAGGCCGGATAAGACAAGAGAGGCAGAGATTGCATAGAAACAAGGGAGGGATGGAACGAGTGAGCGAGGGGTGGGAGGGAAACGCCAGAGAGAGTGCTAGAGTAAATGGTTTGTGGAAAAGGACGACAGAGGAATGAAGAAAGAGTTAGGGTAGGGAAGAGTGTGTGGTACGCAGGCTGAGGGAAGCGTGCTGAAAGAGGCAGCCAGGGTGAGAGAGAGAGAGAGAGAGAGAGAGAAGAGGGGATAAGATCTCCTGGATTCTGTGAACACTATCCCCTAGTATCCTACACTCGTTTCTTATCTTGCCGACTGCAGACACCCCTAAGACACACACACACACACACACACACACACACACACACACACACACACACACATACAGAAACAACTAGAACTAAGTGAACAAATAGAGAGAATGTAAGACAAAGGACAACCTATATCCACTGTAAGGGGCACTTACAGTAAAAAGAAATGAAAGATGATGTCTAAAGGCATTATATAAAGGTCAAAATCTATTGTACTTTTATAGCTACATAAAATCCTTTGCTTACAATCAACAAATGTGACACGTTGGTGATTTCCCAATCAAATCCGAGTGAGTAAAAAAAATTATAATAAAAAATAGTCTCTTTTTGTTGATGAACTATAGATAGTTTTCTGATCTATTTTGTACACCAACAGTTAAAAAATTTGGACACACCATCTATTTCTTTGGTCTTTTCTAATTTTAATTTCTATCTACATTGTAAAACAATACTGAAGGCATCCAAAATATGCAATCATCCATTTATAACAATTGATATTAAAATGTGTGGTAATAAGAGGCTGGCAACTCAAAATAAACTTCTCCTCTGCAGCAGAGGTAGGTCTTGATTGTGCTCTGCATACTGTAGCAATACAGTTCTTGCAAGAACTGTTCCAGAACAGCTGATCTTCATGCCTTAAACGAACGGTTGTTGTTCGTTCGTTAGTTAATACCATGTGTGTTATTTTTTTCTACTTTTGAAATCTCTAGTCTAATCATTAGAATGTAGAAAAGAAATCACAAAACAAAAAAACACCTTCTGAATTAGAAGGTGTGTCCAAACTTCATGTCACAAGGTAATATCTGATACCCTGGTGCTCCCGCTACACTCCAGCCTGCTATAAATCAACTCACTCCATCTGTCAGTGAATAAATAAATTGAAATGGCGGATAAACAACTAATATTTATTCAACTAACAATATACACACAAACAATATGTATGAAATACATAATTTTAACCATTATAACAGTATTTATGGCTCTGCTATGGAGGCCAATCATACTGTACACTATAGGCAATATGGAAACACCAGAAACATCAATCAACCTACACTGCATGTCATTGGCCTGTGAAAGGAAACTGGGGTCCACCTAGGAAACCCAACAACCATGGGGAGAACATGCAAACTCCATGCACACAGACTGGAGGCAAGATTTAACCCCGAACCCTGGAGGTGACAGTGCTAACCAGTAATCCACAGTGGCACAAGCTACAGTAGTTATTTCAGATGTTTATTGGCTCTGCCACTGAAATACGGCAGTCTATGACCCTTTATATGACCATTATAGGCTGTGGTGTATATAAAAAGGGGGCAAAAAACGAATAAACATACTATAACAGATGTGAACAGTTTATAAATTACATTACAGAAAATCTACTATATCTATCTAGCTATCTATCTATCTATCTTTATAGATATATAGATATATAGATATACTGTATAGACATACAGTAGATATGGACAGAACACTTACCACAGTCCTTAAAATGTATGCCACAGAGAAGACAATAATTTTGGACAAATTATTTTTGAGTTCTGTTAGTAATTTGTTGGCAGAACCTTTGAGGAGATTAATAAATTTATATATTTAAGATTTATTTATTTATTTAAGAAATTAATGTAAAATTAGTTTTTTTTTTATAAAAAAAAAAATACTGGGAACAAAATCAAATGATCATACATTCCTCTCACGTGTGCTGGTTAATGACTACAGTAAGAAAAGACTAAAATTACACAGCAGTTCAACTTTACTTCAACCTCAATCCACGATTCGACCAGACATTAAGTCATAATTTATAAACTCCGAGGTAGTACGAAATCACGCCGACGTCTCAAGCGCGTGTTTCACGGATGTCCGTGCACATGAAAGGCGTGAAAAGGGAAATAGCACTCTGTTCACTTCGTTTAATTTAATTACTCTCAAATCAAAAGTGGGGAGGTGCAAAGAAATCAGGTTTTACTTTTGACTTCTTAGAATGGAGAGGAACTTTTTTTTTTTTTTTTCAGTGAGATTTTCGACATTTCGGTCAGACCTGAGAAAGCAGCCTGAAGTGTATTCCCGAGGTGCAGAACACCTTTTTCACTCAGGATGAAAACGATTTATTCAAATGAAGCTTGCTAGTCTGACCTCTCTTTTTATTCTCTGCTATAAATGAAAAAGAAAAAGAAGCTTTTTTTTTGTTGTTTAACTTTAAGCGGAAATCCATGCTGTTTCGTGCTGAAGTTTCTAATGCTCCAGTTACATCTTTTTAAAACAGCCTTCAAAACAGGAGTTCACGCTGACAACAAAGGGCCCTGGATAACACGGTGCAATTAATATTGCTCTTCTGGGTTTTTTTTTTTTTTTTTTTCTTTTTCCCTCACCTAACACACACAGGCCTCTAAGTTGTCAAAGCCTGTGGGTTGTAATCTGCGAGGGGGGAAAAAAAAAATCGCAGTAGTTACATGCCAAAATCGGTTCATTTAAGCAGTCCTCTGGAAGGGATGACATTTACTGCAACATGTAGCTGAGCAACAGCCTAACTACGATGTTGGATTCGCTCAGCCTGCTATGCATTATCCTCCGAAAATCAATAGCTGCTCATCAAACGTTTACGGACTTGAGTGTGAATGACTGGCGTTCTGCTGCTCTGCCAATCTTCTGTTTTCTAATGGAGACAGAAAGCAAAGCTTCCCTATCCTCCTCTCTGTCTGCCCTGCAAGTCGCTGGTAATTTAAATACACTGTCCTCTAAGCTCCGATAACTCAAGGTCGGAGTATGAAATACTCCGGCAGGCCCCTCCTTTGCACATCTCCCTCAAATATTTAATTGGAAGCAGTAAACCCCCTGATTAAATAAAAATGCACTTTGAAAACTGCAATATGAGCTCCGTGAGTAATTTGAGCAAGAGTGAGGCAGAGAAACCATAAAAAAGAGTTGGGGGGAGGGGAGGGGGTGCAAAAAATTACTATCCTAAACTCATACCAGGACTTCAATAGACCTTAAATATTCAGGAGCTGTTCCTGGAGACTAATGAGTCCTCCTCGTCTTGAGTGATATTATTCCAGTGGAACGGAACAGAGCTTGGGCTTTATATTGGGGGGATGCATTTCTAATGGAGTATAATAGCAGGCCTGCCTCTCTCCTATCAATGAAGAGGAACCTTGAAATGGCATTCGGCTTTGTCCCAACTCCGCCTCCTGCTTCCAGATAGCGCGTGCCATCTGCAAGGCCTCCGGAGGAGCGTGGCTGTGTGGACTGTAAGTCCCGCTTAATCGATTGGCAGAGGAGGAGGGGAAAAAAAAGAAGAAAAAAAAGCCCAGCTCTAATGTGTTGCATGTGAAGGATTTAGTGTGGAGTTGAGCTGCGGAGTCAATGGAGCAGAAAATGCATCATTACAACACTGTCCCCCCATGCACTGCTCCAAGAAAACTAAGCAGGAAAGTACACACACACACACACACACATATGCACAAAGCCCTTACTAGATAACACGCACACTTTCAGAAGAGCTGACAAAGGCATACTATAGCAATTCCGCCTCTATTTGCTCGCAAGATGGTCCTGTTTTTTTTTTTTTTTTCTTACTTACAAAATATGCTTGTTAGTGCTCCTGATCTGTTCTGCCATCTTCCATCCTTCCGTTCATTATCTATAGCGTTTATCCTGTCCAGGGTCATGCAGGAGGCTGCCAGGGAACGTAGTGCCAACCCATCACAGGACAAAGGGCACAAGCTCCCACACATCCAAATCATAGACTAAGGGGAATTTGTGCTTGTCTTTGGACTGTGGGAGGAAACCCTTCAAGCATGAAGAGAACATCCAGATTCAAGGCGGGACTTAAACCCTCGATCCTGGAGGTGCAAGGCCACAGTGTTAATTACCACTGCAATGCCATATCTACCTGTACATTACTGCACAGTTAAATCCTTTTCTTCGCAAATACCAGGTGGTTAGGAAGCAGCGTCACCCATGATACATCGCTCCTGGAGTGGACAGGGCTAAGAGCCTTGCTCAAGGGCCCAGTAATGGCAGCCTGATGTAACTAGGCCTTGAACCACTGACCTTCTGTGAGGATGAGTCAGGAGCCTGTACTTAGCAATAGCCCCGATTATGATTATACATTGACTGTGTCATACATGGCATTAACGTATAACCACATTCCTGAACGTCTGATTATTACAACATGCACACGAGAACATACTCTGTGCGAAACACACAAGAACAAGAAACAAGAAAAACAAAAGGACAACGGTATCGGCAATCGACCAAATGAGAATCGGTGCACCCTTAAAGTTTACCTAAATAATCAATTCCAAACTGACAACTGACCCACCAGTTCAACTAAATGAATTGATAAACTAAAAACCATATGATTGCATAAAGATTAAATTGCACAGCTCTACTATCTAATAGGAATCAACTAAAATTTTTATCGGCAGGTCAGACTTCCTGAAAATCAGAAATCAGTATGCCCAAGGAAATCTTTAGATATCTACACTACCAGAGTTTGGTGTCACGGTGGCTTAGTGTTTCGGACCGTGACCAGGGTCCGGGTTCGATTCCCACCTCGGCGTCTTTGTGCACGTTCCCCCCATGTTTGGTGGGTTTCCTCCCACAGTCCAAATACATGCAGATTAGGCTAAGTGGCGTTCATAAATTGTCTGTAGTGTGAATGCTGACTGGAGGTCTTACCACAGTCGTACACATTGGAATAAATACTGTACAATGGTCACCACTGGCCTCCATGGTCCCTAGATGGATGGAGTGGAAAGTTCACACACGTTCTAACTCCATAGTCTTTCCATGATTTTTATTTCTTTGCTAAAGGCGTCCAAAATTTGCAACAATCTCCTTTAAACAGTTGATATTGAGATGTATATCTGCTACGTCTGCTCTGTAAAGCCTTCATAACGGCTCTAATCTGAGGTGCTGTTTGTTAATTGGTGATTTCTGACATATGTGTAACTTCATAGTTTTGAAATCCAAAATATTGTTCCAAATAAATGTCAAATAAATCATACAGAAATACTTTGTCAAATATTACGGGGGAAAAAAGAAGTGGGGTCATTCAGATGAAAGATACGTAATGTCACCTTCTGGATGGATTGGACAGTAGCTCAACAGGAGAGTACTCCAGGAGACACTGAATTAGCAGCCAGCCGTGCAGGGTGAAACGCAAACTGCCCGTAAGTATTGAGATTAAAGGAGTCTGCCAAGTGCTGAAATACAAGAACTGAAGGTTACAATAATAGATGCCAAGAAATGTCTTGAGTGCACCAAATATTCCCACAGCACTGTTGGCGCGAATAAAGATTGAGCATGTGTGTGTGAGTGAGTGTGTTCGCCGTTTTCTGCACCTGTATTAAACTTTAATGGAAGCGATATGTTAATTACCGTCAAACTTGTAATGCGACTGACCGACATTAGATTAACACTTAAAATTAATGGAAAAGTCCAATAAATCGCCGCTGCGTCCTCGCTCACGGACTGATGAGATATACGATTTGGTATGTGGTAAGGTTTCTCGGAGGGCAGGACAAAAGGGAAACACCAGCATGGTGGAGCTAATTGAGTCCGAGACAGGGTGACCTGCCCCTGCCGCGTCGTCCTTCCTCTGCCGCAGACACAAACAGCTTAATATTCCGCCGCTTCCCTCTCCTCGCTGCTGTCCCCACGCCGTCCTTCTGTCTTTGTACTCGGTTGGACAAGAGAAAGGCGCGACGTTGGAGAAAAGACGTGAATCGTTTAGCTTTTGCTCCTCGACCCATCGATTCTTCCTCCTTAATTGGCTTTATTAGACAAGACGGAGAGTGTGTTGATGTCTCCAGCTTCCCTCATCGCGCTCATCCTCAAGACAAACCCCGGATAATTGTTTTCCCTCCGTCTTTTGTGTCATAGTGGAATGGGCTCCTGTGGGATTATTAGCAAGCAAGGGTCCCTCAATAATTCATTCCAAGCTATTTATATACAGTCCTCGAAACTCGCCCTGAGTGGGCTTATCTGTCTTTCAGCAGAGTGAAACATGAGGGAGAGACAAGCGCGAGAAGGGAGAAAAAAAATTACAGTATAATAAAAG
Source organism: Dolichallabes microphthalmus (assembly GCA_026413445.1). Lineage (NCBI taxonomy): Eukaryota > Metazoa > Chordata > Actinopteri > Siluriformes > Clariidae > Dolichallabes > Dolichallabes microphthalmus. The sequence goes on along the minus strand of JAOTQY010000018.1, from coordinate 4,050,554 downwards.
GACGGCAAAAGGGGCAAGAGTGAGCAGAAGGACAGAAAGCGGCTGAGACAAGGAAAGAGATTGACTAAGAGATGGAGTGAGCCTCTTTTCAGGCGAGACACAATGACCTGTGTCTCCTGTGCTTTTGAGTTTCAAGGTAATGCCAGCACTCCCTCTTTCTCTCTCTCTCTCTCTCTCTCTGTCTCTCGCCAACACCAAAAGAACAAAAGCGCCATCCCGGGAATACACTTGCTCGCAAAACACTCATTAATGGCTTCTAATCTGTCAGCTTTTTCCCCCCATTTAACGCAATTAAGACATTTGCTAAAGCTAACGTGGACTGGCAACACCAAGGACACACGAAAGCGACATAACAGGATTTGTAAACACCCGACTCGTTATCAAACGTGCGCTTGCGAGCCTCTCAAACGAGTGCGCAGCTAATGCTAAAGAGATCAACAGACGCCGGAGAGAATGTCAGCTGCACTCTACTGGAGATCATCCCCGCCACGTCCCTACACCCCCGCCTCCCCCCGCACGCACACAAATACAGCCTCACACACACTTTGAGGCTCCTGCATGCTGATACCCATATTTTTATTTTTTGCCGTAATGGAAAGAACTGCTAAAACGTTACGGCTGATCCGTCTCTTGCTTGCAAAGTATTTCCACTATCTTCATAATTATTAATATTTATGCCTGTGGCAGACCAGCTGCTCTCTCTCTCACTCTCTTTCTCTAGCTCTCAGTCTCTCCCTCTAAGTGCACCACGAATTTTCATTTTAACATCTCAATTTCAAACAGATCATCAAGCTGATTTGGGGTTCGAGCATCAACCGAACTCAAACTTCAATCAGAAACCAATTTGCACGGCCCGAGTCGGTGGTCGGCCAACCAACATCAGAGAGACTCCGGCAATTCGGGGACGGCTGGTAGAAATTGCTTTCAAGCATTTTTATTTCCTATAAAAGATCATCTGATTTGCTGGTAAGAAATGGGGGAAAGTGTATTGCGCAAGAACAAAACCACTAACTCCCATTAAACTAAAAAAATGCTCAGAACAGTTCGATGTAAAGGCTGGGTCTGATTTCTTTATAGCCCAGACTATAGATTTACAAAATCTTCATTAACAGTCCCGTGAGCTCCTAATGAACCCTAATGGTTATATAATAGTAATAGCATAATGTTTTACTCCTCCCAATCAAGTTGAGCTGTATTAGCTCAATCGTATTCCATAGCCATGGCAAGGGACATCATTATCGCACCGTTACACCGAAGTTCAGAACACCACGGTGAGCCACTGCAACACTTGCCACCTCTGGCCATCTCATGTTCAGGCCTCCGTATTCTCCAAGGACTCCGGGACACCGCTGTTCATCATTAAGCCCTGCTCAGGACGTACCATCTGCGCTCATCCGCCCTCCCGTCTTGGCTGACTGGTCAGCAGAGGGGATAAGGATCGGATGAAGCTGCCTTTTGGAGGTGCTGGTCGGTCTGAGACCCGGTGCTGTGATTAAAATACGTGCGCTAATAGGCTCTGGCATGCAAGGGACAGGCTGCTGGGGTCAGCCTGGGAGGCCTCCAAGGCCATTAAATTGCAAATGAGTGATAACGGGTTGGAGAAATTCCTTTTAGATTGTGCCCGGGCGCTTCGAACACGGGGATCTCATCTCAGACACGCATACATATTCCGGGTCCAGGATCAGCTGGCCACTGAGCAGGTGCATTCCTTGTCTTTATCCAGCTCTGTCCATCACTCAACACTAGTATGCTTTTAGGGGCTCTTTCACAGGCAGGGCTACCACTTTGGAATGTTATGTTAAAAATCCTTCCAATTAAATTAATTACCTACTGTAGTATCAAAAATGATTCTGGATTTGGTGGCTCACTGTTGCATTGTTCCTTTAGGATTGGGGGTTCAAATCTCACCTCCAGTGAATGTTCTACTTGTGCTTGGTGGGTTTCGTCAAGGTACTCTGCTTTCTTCCCACATAGTCAGAAGACAGTCACTGAAGGTCGATTGGTGTTTCCAAGTTGCCTGTTGTGTATGATTGTCAAAGGTGGAAAATTTTGTACTCAAGTAAAAGTACTGTTACTTCAGTGAACTTTTACTGAAGTACTGTACAGGTAAAGTTACCCTTATAAAAACCTACTCAAGCAAAAGTAAAAAGTAGCTCATTAAAAATGTACTCAGAGTAAAAGTTACTGAGTTACTTTTTTTGTTAACAGCGGGGGTGGGATGGGGGATGGAACACACTTGCATAATAAATCTGTTCCCTTTGTTGTGCTTGAAATCAAA
>JAOTQY010000018.1:3956849-3969462 GCA_026413445.1 Dolichallabes microphthalmus | reverse complement strand
GCGTGACACCAGCCGACCGCATCTTTTCGAACTGCTCGCTCACGCACCGTTAGGGGCGGAGTAACACACTCGGAGGAAGAAAGAAGAGAAGAAACTACAGACAGTGAAGAAAGCGATGGATTCGACTCAGAGACAGGATCTGGGGTGGACAAGTGATGCGCTAAGATGACAATCATTGGATGACTTGGGCAAAGTTTTGGTGGCCCTACAACTACAAACAACGTTGAGGAAGCCCCCTGTATCGCTGGCGGGAAGAAATGGAAGTAATTTGGTATCAACTAGCCAGAAATTGCTCCACCATAATGAACTGGGTCTTCAAGTATATATGTATATATGTATGATGTATGTGTGCATGATGTGTGTGTGTATGTATGTATGATGTATGTATGTATATATGCATGTTTGTATGTATGTATGTATGTATGTATGTATGTATATATGTATGTATGTATGTATGTATATATGTATGTATGTATGATGTATGTATGTATGATGTATGTATGTATGTATGATGTATGTATATACGTATGTATGTATGTATGTATGTATGTATGATGTATGATGTATGTATGTATGATGTATGTATGTATGTATGTATGTATGTATGTATGTATGTATGTATGTATGTATGTTGTATGTATGTATGATGTATGCATGATGTATGTATGTATGTATGAATGAATGTATGTATGATGTATGTATGTATGTATATATGTATGATTTATGTATGTATGATGTATATATGTATGTATGTATGATGTATGTATGATGTATGTATGTATGTATGATGTATGTATGTATGTATGTATGTATGAATGAATGTATGTATGTATGATGTATGTATGTATGTATGATGTATGTATGTATGATGTATGTATGTATGTATGTATGTATGTATGTATGTATGTATGATGTATGTATATATGTATGTATGATGTATGTATGTATGTATGATGTATTTATGTATCATGTATGTATGTATGATGTATGTATGTATGTATGTATGTATGATGTATGTATGTATGTATGTATGATGTATGTATGTATATATGTATGATGTATGTATGTTTGTATGATGTATGTATGTATATATGTATGATGTATGTATGTATGATGTATGTATGCATGTATGATGTATGTATGTATGTATGTATGTATGTAGTATGTATGCATGTATGTATGTATATGTATGTATGTATGTATGTATGTATGTATGTATGTATGTATGTATGTATGTATGTATGTATGTTTCTATCTATCTATCTATCTATCTATCGTGTATTATCTATAGGTACATTTTGCAATATACAAACTATAAAAAATAAACTGAGATGAAATATTTTTAAATGTTCTCACTTGCTCAATATTTTTCACTAATCCTATATACACCTCCATAGGCAACTCAGAACACCCTGACCTACATGCCAAGCGAAAAACGGTATCATGCCTGTAATGTAATAATTGCTGTGAAGAAGACTTCCATTACATGGTTTAGCACTATTATTATTATTGTTATTCTAATCATCATCGCTATTGTTATTCCCGTGATCCGAATCTGCCCCTTTAGCCACATCCTGTAGCACCATCCACAGGTACGCTAAAGCTCCGTCTGGATTCATTGTCCCCCTCTCTCTAACACCCCCCCACCACCCACTTTCAATTCCGTCTCCACTCATGCACATTCACAAAGCATATCATTAAACACAATAGGGTTTTTATCACAAGCTGTCATGAAATACTGCTGGATTTGCATTGGAATTTAATTAGCCATTCTGCTGGTTCACACATCCGAGAAATCAGTCTTTTTCTTATACACACGCTGGTTCGCTCGGGCGCACACACTCACGTTCACACCGTTTCTTAAAATGAATAATACAAGAGGACAGATTTATGAAGAAATATATACATTAATATTGACTCCGCGTTTTTTTTTTTGTTTGTTTATGCTGAACTGTACAACTTTCTTTTGAGGGAACAGGTGAAAGGTAACAGGAAATAAAAGGAGGTGAGAAAGACAATATATCACAGCGACAGAGTAATGTTGCAGACTAGAATGAAACAGGAATTTATCAAATGTAAAAAAAAAAAGGAAATAAGATTGAGATTTAGATGCAGTACATGACTCAAAGTGGCACTGAATTCTTAAACTGATTTAAACACACACACGCACACAAAATAACTTTTCTTTTGGAGTAAACATTTTTGACTGTTTCACAGATAAAATATCCTCTGTAATAGCTGTCATATTGTTTGCCTGGTAGCTTGAATCTTTATCTGAAGCTTGACATCTAATAAAAGATATAAAAATCTGCCCTGCAGGTGTGTTGAGCGTATGTGTTTTTTTTTGTTTGTTTGTTTTCTTTTCTTCTGTACTATCTGAAAAAGAACGAGGTGAGCGAAGTCCAAAGATGTTGTTCTCGCCATTTTTACCTGGGAGCTTGAAATGAAAGTATATCCATGTAAATGGATAATAATCAGACTACTCATATCGCATATGCATAGGTAAAAGGGATATGTTGCACACATACAGGAGTTTTCTTTTACAAAGGTTATTAAAAAGTTTTGAGATTCTTAACTTAAAACCTGGCAGTTCGGTGTTCCACATTTTTGTTGCAAAATGAGTGGAAAAAGATGATGAGCATGCACCTGGCCGAGCTGCAGACCTGATGTGCTGTGAAGACTGTTGCTTTGTCTCAGGGTTGTACCCATACACCCAAGTTTCATCACCCATAATGATCCTAAACGGGAAGGACGGGTCATCCACAGCAAGCTGACAGAGTTGTTGGTAGACAGTAGCCTGAGGGGCAGTAACACGGCGCATGTTCAAATCACACGTGAGTATTGCCAGGACTTTTCCATCAACAATGGAAGCAATGTTGTGGATTGTTCTCGACAATCATCATGCACAAGTTGCCGAATGGTCTTGTCATTGAAGTATGCATGCCACTTAAACACCTTGAATGACTAATTGCAGCATTGCCATAAACTTGCTGAATCATGTCAAAAGTCTCTGTGGCAGATTTGACCAGTTTCATTCAGAATTTCATGTTCAGTCTTGCTGTCCATGATGAAATAGCAGACATGGTAATGCACGTGGTCAAAATCATACCTCAGAGTTTAGGGTTTGATTCCTGCCTCGGGTGTGGTGTTTGGATATTTTTTCAGTGCTTGGTGGCTTTCCTCCAGGTACTCTGGTTTCCTCCCATAGTCCAAAGTCATGCAGAATAGACTGGAATAAATCAAGTAAGCGAATTTTTTTTTTTCAGTGTCCTTACAAACCATGTGTAATTAAGTCCAGGCGTATACAGTCAGCAAGTTGAGATAGTCTTACTGGGAGTTGAAGTCCTTGGTGGCCATGTTTGTATGCTGGGAGGTAAGGGTCTATCATGGCTTCTAATGTAGACCTGACACAGTGTTTCCCCTGAACTCTGGTTTCCAGTAAAACTGGACTGGAATTTACCAAATTTGTGTTTTCCATTAAGCAATATCAGCAAAATAATTACAAGTGTTAGCAATAGTGGCCATAGACGTAGACTTCCTATTCATCCATCCAACTAGGAACCTCTGTAGTCCATCTAGGGCACGTAGAGGCCAACTGGCATTTCCAAATTGTCTATGGGCAATTTGGAAATGCCAGTTAGCCTTATCTGCATATCTTCGAACTGTAGGAGGAAACCAGAGTACCCGGAAACTCACCAAGCATGGGAACATGCAAACTCCATGCACACAGACACCAAGACAGGAACTGGACCCATAACTTGGAGGTGCAAGGGAACAGGGCTAACCACAACATCACAGTGCCGCTAGATTTCCTAGCTGTCCCATAATATATCTAGACAGTGTCTGAAAAGACAGAAAACTATGAGAATATATTGATCCAAATGTATGGAACAATTACATTGCAAAAAAAACTATTCTTTAATTTCAAATTTAACCATACAGAGTATGATATATAATGAAATGCTCATAGGACTGAGCATCTGTGATGGCAGTAAACTGACTAGCATTTCAAAAAATGTCTGTAGCGTATGATTGGCGGCTTGAGTATGTGCATGTTTTTACGCCCTGTAATGAATTAGCACCCCATAAAGGGTATTTCCTGCCTTGTGCATCAAAGCTGCCCGATGAAAGGGATAAGTTCCCTTTCAAAAGCTACACTCGATGCTGCGTGAAAACGCTATGGGAACACTCTCCGCGTGACCGGTTGTTGAAGCATGTGTGTCAAAGACACCAAAGATTTTGGCATATATAACCTCGGTCTATTCTCATACTGTAGTTTTCTGTTGGATTAGGTGCACCTGGAGGTTATAAATATTCATGAAATATTTGTCTTCAGGACTGCATTGTTGTGTGCGTGTGTGCAAGCACTTTTTCAAAAAGAAAGCGAAAATAGAAAGTGTCTTATTACTCACCAGAGAGATGGCAGAGTTAGACACGAGTTCCGTCCCTCTGTGTAAAAGAATATCTCACTGAGGGAGATCACCACACTTTCTGTTTTCAGTGTTTGGGGGAAGAGCACTCTATCCTCGGGCTTGAGGGAGTAGGTGAGTATTGCGATTTTCTCCCAATTAAATTCCCTCGCACTCGGCTTGGCGTCTTTAAAATGAAACCGCGAGCCGCGGCGCATTTCTCGCGTGCAAATCTGGAGGCAGCGCACGAGATGGAATCTTCCTTTTCTCTTGCTCTCTCGCCAGATCATGAGCCTTTTACCGTCCACTTCTCAAGCGCGCTCTGGCACTTCCTATGAAGAGGCGGAAAAACTTTCTCGCTTCCGCAGAGATGGAAGCTATCACTTCAGAGCGCTCCTCTGGTGATGAGCGAGCGTCTTAGTTGTTCTTAGAGGTAGTAACGCGCGGTCGAACGCGTACACCTCGATTCACCGTAAAAATAAATAAATAATAAAATCCCCCAAACGCTCAAAGTCAGATGGCAGGTTTCAGTCGGGTGGCCGGAGGAGGGGCCTCAACGATGGCAATTTCCGTGATGAGTTAGCTCTTTCATGGAATAAGCCGTATTCATCCCGTGTTTTTCTGCTATCGACATTGATTTGTTCGAATGTTGATGCGAAAAGTGCGGTTTTATATGATGATGCCACAGATTGAAGAGACGCTTGCGGGCTATCTCTCTCTTGGGAGTTCATTCTCCCTTAAAAAATCCACAACTCCCCTCCAAGCCGTGTAGACTAACATCTTCGTTGGTGGGAAAAGCATTTTCAGGCAGCGGGTGGCTTTGCAGGCATACCAGGCTGACCTACTGAGAGATCTGAGCGGTGGCAGGTCTCTCGATGATGCGGCGTTTGCGGAACTACGCCGAACCACAGATTATTTCTCTGTGGGACCAAGCAGACGGCCGTTCTATGGCTGCCACGGTTGCCACGGAGAGACAGCTGTGGCCTAACCTCACCGACATCAAGGACGGGGATCGCGTCTTCCTCCTTGATGTCCCCATTGGCGAAGTCATGAACACCGCAGGCACTAGGTTTTGGGAGGCAAAGCTCTATGAGCCGGCCTTTGTGAGGTTTCTTCCCGCTGTGCTCAGGGGTCAGGACTGTCGGCCACCCAGTCCTGACCAGGTCCGGTTCTCGCCAGGCGTTAAGCGCAAAGGGTGTGCCGAAGTGTCTAAATTTGTGCACCTTTAAGAGAAGCCGGCAGCGGGGAACCTACTGCCAGGTATGTCTCTTTAGGCACAAAGCACTGCAGAGTTTACAGGCTTTGCTGGGAAAAGGGCCATAGAACATGTTCCCCTTCCAGACAGAGAATCAAGCTATTATAGTCAGTATTTCTTTTGTCATCCTTTCAGACAAAATTGACCTGAGGATGTTTCCGGTTCATGCCTATTTATAACCTCCAGAGGCACCTAATCAAATGACGTCACCGGACCGAGGTTATACAGTATATTCCAAAATCTATGGCATGTTTGACACTCATGCTTCAACAACCGGTCACGCGGAGAGCGTTCCCATAGCGTCTTCTCGCAGCACATCGTTCCCGCTTTTTCAGGGAACAGGGTTACAACAAAGTAACCCGAGACACTCTGTAGAGAATAGGTTAAAGCTAACTTATTAATACAGAAAATGGACTAACAACCATTTTATTTTGTTTTGTTAACGGTACGTGAGTGTTTATTCTAAGAATATATTCAAATATTAGTTATTGCATAGATTTAATTAAAACACTTATGCAACTTTAATTCCCCTAAAATATGACCAAGACAATAGATGAAACTTTCCTCTAAAGCAGACAATTATGTAGAAAAGCATAATGTTAAAATATAAAAAAAAAAACCATAGAGCTGTCCAAGTGCTAAAATCCATTTAGTCACACAGCTGGAAAAAAATGGCTTAAGTAATCAGCACCCCAACATCAAAAACATGGAATAAAGTGGCAATTCATATAGCATTACAGGAATAGGGAAATGGCAGAGGAACATTTAGTCAGATTTTGAAGTCATGTTCAAATGAATCCATTAGATTGCACCAGTAAATGAGATATTCGGCATGACTGATGATTTCAGTTCCAAACAGAATCACGCAGGGCGAGTTTGATTATGCATTCATGGCAAGATAGAAGTGTAACATGAAATACTTTACTTAGTCTCTTGTCTGCACCCGGGGAGATGGTTTTCATATTAGCACTCTCTTCCTTCTTTTCCAAACATGCACTAATGCTGTAATTCCTCCTTTTAGTCTATAATTTTTTACACCAGCCCAAGCCTCGTACAACATTGCTTGAAGTGCTTCATGAGTTCACTTAACTAGACGGCGAAGGCTTTCCAATTGCACACAGAAATCATTGTATTTACATGCTGTGAGTCCTCATTACTTCCACCTAATGTCCCTCACTTTTAATGGGCTGAGCATGCAGTAAAAGTGGAGTGGATTTACCCACTGCATCACGACTACTGCTGAACTCTACAGTACCGTTTTATGAACTAGAAGCCTTCATTACTTTTCTTAAGCTTGTTTTACTTCGTGAGGCTTCGGCAGTCTTTTAAGATTATTACTCATCACACTGTACGAGACGTTCCCAATAAAATCTGGTCTGGATCCTATAACAGCCTTTGAGATAATGTGCACCAGGTTATATGATCAAGATCCTCTAATGATAGACCTGCGATTAAGTAAAGCATAACAACAAATTGTATTGCAGTGATTTATTATAAGGCTTAGATTATATGGAGCATCCAGGGTACAAGTCCCTGTGAACGAGTTACGAGAAACAATAACATATTAAAATGAGACTTTAATATAAGACTGTGGTTTAAGTTGCAACCAGAACTTCTGTCAATGGACCAAGGTGGCATGGTGGCGTAGTGGTTAGCACTGTTGCCTTACACCTCTAGGGTCTGCATTCGATTCCTGCCTTGGGTCTGTGTGCATGGAGTTTGCATATTCTTTCTGTGCTTGGTGGGTTTCCTCTTACAGTCCAAAGACATGCAGGTTAGACTAATTGGCGTTCCCAAAGTACAGTATATAAATGAGCACGTGTGTGCCCTGGATTGGATTGGATCTCGCGCCCTTAGTCTCCTGGGATGGACTTTAGGCCCCCATGAGCCTTTAGGATAAAATGGCATAGACGATGAATGAGTGAGATTTACAGTATAAAGCGATCAATCCGTGTAATCTGGGCTCATCTGGTAAAAAGAAATGGAAATGAAAGTGAGTTCAAGTTAACAAAGAAGTTTTTATTCTATACTTAAGCATGTTTCATTTCTGTTTCTTTATTAACACTACTGTTTTTGTGTTTATTCCATGAATTTCACATACTGTAATTCTATTCTGGTGGCCTAATATTGAGTGGGTGGAGGTTATTTCCCCTAGATTTTCTCCTAAATTTAGTCCTAGCCAATTCTCACGCTTGTCTCCACATTATACCACTCCCCCATCAAGGTGACAACTGCAGAGGGTAAAGACTCTAATTCGCTTCCTTCAAGTCAGGTGATGCTCTGCTGCTCATGAAGGGGAAAGCCTCTTCCTCTTGCATGAGCTGACAGATGCCTATGATTGGCTAGCATCACTTACACCAATTAGCCATAACATTGCAATGCAAAATATTAAGCCCAGTATTGTGTAAGTCCCCCTTTTGACACCTGGGCAGCTCTGGCATCTTGGTGAATTACTCCACAAGACCTCTGGATGTTGTGGTTTCTCATCCCCGGAAGTTGGCAGAGGATACTTAAAGTGTTATTTGTCGCCTTCATGGATCAGACTTGTTTGCTTGGTGTATCCTATGGTTGCTCGAATGGATTGGGATCGGGGAAGTTTGGAGGGTCGGCAGGTGGCTGTGGGCTCTTTGCCTGCTTGGTTATGAAGCACTAGGTGTTCTTTGTGCTACATAAATTTTTTCTGTGGCATGGGTGAGCCTTGGGTAACCATCATCCTGCAACCAGTTAGTTTAATAGTTGATCATTAATACTCAATGTTAATGTGTTAATGTTTTGTGGTGTTAATGTTTGATGTGAGAATTAAGGTGTGCCAACTCTTCCCCCATGAGAGATCTAGCTCTCTCTAGATCTGCTCTCTAGACTCCCAGCAACGGGTGGCTGTACAGTAGCATCACCTGAGAATCAAACTCGCAATCTCAGGATCATAAGTGGAGCATTTTTCCATCCCGCCCATCAGGAGCCCCAAAATTCCAGGCACTTGACATCAACTGACTATTTTCACAATAATCCCAAATTGGCCACATGCCAAAAATAGATTCTGGTGGTCAGCCTAAAGGTTATTGTGATTCTAGTCAAGGGCTTTTAACCTGCATCATACCACACAAGCATGTCATGTTTCAGCATGTACATTAGTGCACGAAGCACATCCACTCTCACAAGCTTCACCCAAGTGAACAAGATACATGACCTTACCATAAATGCCAAAACTCATTTCATATGCTGCTAAAGCTACTAAAGTTTGAAGGCTGAAAATGGTGCATGTCTGCAATGTACTGCATGAAAGTGACACACTGTACTTACAGCCAGACATTAAAGCAATCTACTGTAATTTGTGCACTTTAACCTTCTTTTTTGTTCAAATCGAAAAGTGGAACACTGCTAAAAAAAGATTCATATAAATCATATAAAATTATATTTAATATTACAGTGATTGCATTCAGGTCAGTTTGACCTAAGAGCGACATTGATTTAAAAAAAAGACTGGTAATTGTAGCCAGCTGTGTTTGGTAAAGTATATAATGATCATAATTTAAAAAGGTAAAGGCAACTCACTGAAGAAGCAGTTAGAACAATCTGTGAAAAAAGAAATTATATATGTCCAGACCTATATATGTACAGTATATGTATAGCTGGAATTGCTGAATTCTGAATGAAAGATCAGGTTTTGGAAGGAATTTGTGTTTTCTATTTAGAACATCATGGAAAAGTTATTATTTTTAATTTACTAAGTAGAAATCATCATATTTTATAGATTCATTACATATAAAGTGAAATATTTTAAGCTTTTTTATTAAATTTTTTATTGTAATGATTATAGCTTACAGCTAATAAAAAATTCAGTAACGCTAAATATTTTGACTTAAAATACAGAACAATTCGACTTGGTCAGGGCTCCTTTAGCAGGAACTACTGCATCAGTGTGACATGACATGAAGCTGATCAGCCTGTGGCTCTGTTAAGGCATTATTGACGACCAGGTTGCTTTGATAGGAGCCTTCATCTCATCTGTACTGTCTATTTTGTGTTGTTGGGTAAGGTGTTTCCCATCATCCTCTTGACAAAGCTTATATATTCCCTATAGGGTACAGGTCAGGTAAGTTGGCTGGCCAATCAAACACACGAATCAATGGCCACAGACTGTGGAAATTTTACACTGGATGTCAAGCAAAATGGATTCTGTGCCATATCACTCCTCTTGTGAACGAGCCTCATTTCCAAAGAAATTGCAAATTTTACTTACATCTACATAAAGACAACTTTAGACCATGGACAACAGTCTAGTTCTTTTTCTCCTTAGTCTGGGTAAGACACATTGTCTCTGGTTCAGGACTGATTATGCTACTAGGATTGGAACATTTGCCACCCACAAAACTAAAAAAGTGCAAATTGCACAACTGCTCTTACTGTAATTTTAACATTCATGACCTTACATTTCTTTTATATGAATTAGGTATTTTATGTGTTTTAAACAGAGTTCAGGTTCAACAGTACATTCATGTCCTAAATATACATGGAAATGATGTGCTATAATTAACTTAACAGCAGATTTTTAAAGAGTGCCTTTTTAAAAGGAGGACAGGAAAGGTAGAGGGTTGTGCATGAAAGCATTTGCAGTGCAGTGCTTTTAACACCGTCCAAGCTTTTGCGGAGAGTAAATAAGGCTGGCTAACAACCTCTGTCTGCGTGTCGCTTTCACTTAGATTCACCGAAGGAGCGTCTTGGCCCGGTCGCCGGCCCAAGGTTGAGGGGCCCTGTGCTGATTGGTGAAGACGTTTCTCTTGGTCTGAAGCCTCTCTCTATGGACTGCGATAGCATTAGGATATGTGCGGTGAGCAGAAATATTCACCCGTGCAGCAGTCTCATCTGAATCTCCTGGGACCGTTTGACTTACAAGGACACAGGCAAGATTTTCCCACATACGCTAAACACCATCGGACAGGCACGGAATTGAAGAACTCTGTGCAAATCTCGTGCTCTTTCAAATCGAGAAAGGAGATGCATGGCATATTGCCCTCTCTATCGTCTCCCCTCATCCTTGCTTTCCAGCCCGCGCTATCTCCGAGGAAGAAAAGGCCTGCAGCAGGTTTTTGCACTCAGCTTGCCTAAAGCCTAAAGCTCTCAATAACACGATCAATATTTGACCTTCTACTGTATTATCATGCTTTTTCTTTTCTTTTATTCCCCCATTGGAGCCTGAAATTACATTTGCTGCTAAAGGCCATCATGCACAGCAGCTTCTAAATACAGTCCTGCCAGCTGCACTGAGAGCATCCAATGGGCCAAAGTGCGAAAGAAAAGAGCATAGATAGGGATGAGAGAATGTGTCGCAGGCATACAATTACATTCATGAAAATCAGAACCTGTTCAATCACTGGTTTTTGGAAAAAAGATTAACTTGCCCAAAACTAAACATAACCTCCATTGTAAGAATTGATGCACGTCCGCACACTTCTGCCCACACTGTCGTGGTAAAGCATTCCCCCGTATAGTCCTGATCTTGCTCCATCAAACCGTCACCTGTTTGGTCCTCTGAATCGAGGACTACAAGGACGAAGATCGACTTTTGAGGTGCATCCGTGGCTTGCAGCTCATCCTTTAACATTTTTGCAATGAGGGAATAAGAAATTTTGCTGACAGAGGGACAAAGTGTATTGAAAAGCAAAGATATTATGGTGAAAAATTATGTCTTGATTGTCTTGAATGACTCGCCCTCGTATCTTCAGGAAAATGGCAAATGTGGTGAAGTGGTATAAAAAGTAATTACAATGATGCCACATGATGATTCAAATCAGGGAAACAACCTTAAAAGCATATATATATGATGTATATTTATTATACTTATCAAAGTACAAACTTACACTTATCAAACTCGGTTCAGAGAATGAGTGAAAAATACAATCTTAGTGACATGGAATGTGGCACTGGATGTTAAGTAAGCACTAACCGTGGTGAACGAAGCAGCATTTTTAAATGCACAATGTGTTGGATGGGCTACAAGAGCAGGAGATTCCTTTTACTGTACATCAAGTTCCTTTGCTCTCAGCCAAGTATAAGAATGACAGCTGATGATTTTAAAACTGTTGCCTCGTGTTTTCCAATCCTCCAGTGTGTCCAGTAGTGATGGGTCGTTCATGAACGATTCGTTCTCTTTAACGCGACTCAGGAAAACGAGCAGTCTCAGGGAGTGATTCGTAAATTTTCTATATGGCGCACATGCGCAAAGCATCACAAAACCTCCATTTTTGTCACATAACTCTCATAGACGATATGCAGTGCAATACACAGGAAACAGAACTGAGCGGTTCTTCTCAATGAGTCTTCTGGCCCGAGACATTCATTCTTTTGTCACGTGACTCCTATAGATGCCATGCGGTGCAATAGATTCAAAAGAACGAACGACTCAGACCAGAAGATATGAGAGGGGAGCTGCTCATTCTGCTTATCATAATATGTTCTTAGCTGCATATTTTTTGGCTATAGGTCCAGTAATATTTCTACTACTGGAACTATAGCCAACATTTGTATGTATGTGTGTAGACGTGTTGGTGGTCTGTTTATTGAAAATGTAAAAAATATTTTTGTTTCTGATCAAAAGACGAAATTAACTAAATGACTCAAAAACAGATTTGTTCGTTTTGATGAATGAGATTCAAAGAACTGAGTCACTAAAATGATTTAAAGTTCCCATATAGTGTCCAGTTCCAGAAGCAGGTGTCAAAGTCTTCTGAAGGATACTGGCTAAAACTAAGCAGCTTATTTCTTAAAAACCTGAAACTATACAGTATGTTTAAGCAAAGGGTTGTCGCACCAATTCTTGACTTTGTTTAATTAATTTCAGTTCACTTCCAAGTTTTTTTTGGATGTAGAACTTTTTTTTGAAGACATCGTTGTTTTACAACAGTTATGCAACCATGGGGGGGCGCAATCCAGTGTCTTCTTGTGCCAGTCC
>JAOTQY010000018.1:3604917-3620437 GCA_026413445.1 Dolichallabes microphthalmus | reverse complement strand
GAGGTCCTTAACCCTCAACTGCTCAGATGTATGAGATAAAAATGTAAGTTGCTTCGGATAAGGGTCCCTGCCAAATTCCCAGATGTAAGCCATCTAGAACGTTTTAAGAGTATCAGACAGATTATGTGACTTGTGCATCAGGAGGTGGGATTTGAAACAAGCAACAAATAAAAATTCTAAAAAAATTTTTTAAAAAAGCCTGGAAATGTATTTCTTGATATAAATAAATAAAATATCTAATATCCCAGTCATAAAATCTGTTAGTCTTCTGCACCAGGTCTACAGATTTGTACGTGCATGCGGGTGTGCGTGCGTGTATACAGTATATACCTGTGGTCCTGACGGAAATTGTGTCTGTAGACCTGTTGAAGATGCCGTCTGAACTCCTGCTCCAGGCTGCTGATCAGAAGTGTGTGCTGCGGTTCCGTGTCCATCAGCTGAGTGGCTCGAGGCACAGAAGTCAACATGGTCATCAGAGCAGATAAACGACCGTCTAGGACATCCTGCAAGAAAAAAGGGAATGTTTTCATGTCAAAAAACTTCGCTCTGTTACTGTACATTGACACTGTATATACTGTAGGTTCGCAACAGCCTGGAGCCTATCCAAGGAGACTTACAGCACAAGGGGGGAGGGGGAGGTACACCCTGGATGGCTGCCAATCCTTTGCAGGGCACACACACACACACTAGGGACACATTTTTTAGCGTCAATTAACCAAATGTGCATGAGGAAACCGGAGCACCCAGGGGAAACCCACCAAAAATGGGGAGAGCATGCATGTGGGAATGGAACCCTCAACCCTGGAGGAGTGAGGCCACAGTGCTAAACACTACACAATGTTAAATTCATGCATAAAAACCAATAAATAAATAAACATGTCATACCAAACTGCCCTTGAACACTTGCAATTCTTTTGGAGAACCCTGTGTCATAAAATAAATTAAGTAGCAGGTAAGTGACCACCTCTACTATTATAAATATCTAATATATTATATAATATAAATATTTCATTATTTGAGGAATAAAAGAAACCTTGTCTCACCTTGTCTGACAGATTATACATGTACCTCACCAAGGCCTCAGCAACAATAACCGTGTTACGTTTCAGTTTTCTGATGTCCACTTGAGACCTACAGTGTGTATACATATAAGGCCAAAATATAACAAGTCCATTATAAATTATATTTGGATAGGCTCCAGGCCCCCCGCGACCCTGAACACAGGATTAAGCGGTATAGAAAATGAATGAATGAAAAGAATGTATATACTATTAAACTATTAAATATATTTACATCGTATCAAGGATAGAACCGCGACGCTCTGATCTACTGTCTTGCAGGTGAGACAGAGTGAATCCTGGGATGTGTCTCATTCCATAGCGCTCGTGCTCCCATGCTAACGTAGACTCCTGTAAGTTGATCTTCTTGTGTGCAGTTCCAAACTTGACCCATGGAAATCTGGATGAGATCACCTGCAAAGAAAGAAAAAAATGTATACAGTAATATGGTTATGTTGCTTTATGGTCAAGGAAGTGTACAGGTTTAAAAATAGATGACTTTGTACTAGATTTGCCCTCACTTCCTGTAGTTGCTGGATGAAGTTAAACTGAGGTGTCTCTGGTGTTGGGGGTCGAGAAACATGGAGGAAAAGTTCATCACCAGAACCAAGAGAGTCCAAACAGAGGACGAAGGCCACGTTATCATGCAGAAGACTGGATTCTGTATAGTAGAGGGACACTCGTGTTGGACATATACTGTAACTTTTTTGACTAGCTCACCAAGCAATCCACCTACGAAAGTTTGTAGTCCAACTAGGGACCGTGGAAGCCAATGGTGACCATTGTGTTTAACCCCATTTTCACAACCGTGATAGAATCAACCACAACGTCAGTTAGAATAATCTGCAAATCCTTGGACTGAGTGACAAAACTGGAGTACGAAGAGTAAAACCACCAAGCAGAGGGGGAACTCCATGTACATCAAGCCCGAGGTCAGGAATCGAACCCGGACCCTGGAGGTGCAGCCTCAAGGCTACAGTACTAGCCACTACGCCACTGTGCTGCCATATTAAACACTCATTCCTATAATAACCTGTAAAGCTCTCATGATGACCAAACACAGCAGCCATCCAGCCATCAGGTCACTAACCTGCATGGTCCATGTTTTCAGCCAGCCAATATTTGGTGCCAATGAAATTATATTTCCCTCCACCAGTAAGAGAGAAGAGGATGTGAAACCTATAAACAACACAACCACAGATCAAGATGAATGGCAAAAAAAAGATCAGCAAGAAATATCAATCAAAGTGTTATTTATTTGAGATGTGATTAATTATCAGCTTGTAAACATTTCTACTGTGTTGTATCTTTTCCCAGACCAGTAATGGACCAGGAACGTACTGTGCCTTGTTGCGGGTATCGCTGTAAAGTCTTTGAAAGAGTCTAGCAAGTTCTAGCAGCATGGTGACACCACTAGCATTCGAGTCTGCTCCATATGACAGCCACTGGAAAACACACAGGCTTTACATGCATGAGGAAAATTAAGTACATCAACAACATAACCATCATCATCTGACTTTATACTACAGCAGCTCTGACAGTGGTTACAACTGCAAAGCACTTCCCAGATTTATACTAACACACTTATTCAAATAGGTTATTGTTTCTTTGGTAACAACTCATTCATTAGGACATGACTGGTAGTCTACATCATAGTAAATGCCTTTCATAAACCTTAATAGTTTAAATGAATTTTGTTAACGTAATACTGAAGGGCAATGCCAGTTCAGTGAGCACTTGAATGAAAATGAATAAATACTGTATGTATGTATCAAAAAGGTTATTATACATGTACGAAGGGGGTATCAAAAAGTTTCGAGATTAGCTTTGTAACACGCCAACAGTGTGCAGCACAAGGCTGCACATACAGTAACAGCGAGCACTGACCATTGTAAGTCAGTGTGCCAAAAGACATCATTCTGTGTACATTGGGAGTTTTGCAACTGGTGCTCCTGCCAAGTTCGTTCCCAGGCTGCTGTTCCCAGTGTGTCATGCATGATCCATGCTTCATGTCGAGGATCATTACCAGTGATGAAACTTGGGTGTACGATTCTCGGAGAGACAACGGAGAGTCTTCACAGTGGAAGAGCCCATTATCCTATACACCAGAAAAAGGTGAGGCGGATCTGCAGCTCAACTAAGTGCATGCGCATCGCCGACTGTCGATAGTGAATTGTAACGCCAGGTTTAAAGACATCTGAGCGATGATATACAGTGAAAAAACAGATCTTGTAAACAGAGCTAACGTTTTTGACATCGAAACTTTGTGATACTCCTTTGTACTACTAATTCAAAGATGAAAACAGTACAGTATGATTCAATTCAATTCTATTCTATTTATATAGCATTTTTAATAATGGTCATTGTCTCAAAGCAGATTCACATAAATAAAAAGAACATTTAAAAAGAAAAGAAATGCCCTGATTGTGTGTAGATTTTCTTTTATTAGTAATCAAAGCTTACTGGTGCAAGGCCAAACGAGTCATAATGGGCGGTGATAACAATTGTGGGTGGGTCCTCTCCAACTCCAGGAAGCACACCCTTGGAATAAAGAAATTTCTCACTCTCACAGGTCACATGTCACTATTTAAGTAATGTTTTTCCTCGTTAAGGCAGTTAATTAATCTCACCTCTAACGTAATGATAGTGTTGTCAGTAATGGCCTTGATGGGGGAGTTGTTGTTCACCAAAATCTGAAAGGCAGTGGTTGTGACTATACTACGAAGAACTAAAACAGAAAAAGCAACAGAATCATAAAAAGATGTAAAATGCTATGCAAAACTACAATTTCAACTATAGTTAATGAAAGTAAACAATCATCCAAGTGGAAATGTTTTCAGAGGGGTTGTAACTGCAGTCCATACATATACAGTAATAAGCCACAAATGTAATACAAATCTGCAATGTAAATATACTGTATATATAAATATACTCTATAATGTAAAAATGCTACAAAAAAAACCCCCTCTTCCCAGTTGTGTTGGACTAATGCCACTTATTTATTAACCTAGTTAACCCAGTGTAAATATGTATCCAGTGATGTAAACTTTAAAGCACTTTTTGTAAGTCGCTCTGTACAAAAACCACTAATCCTACAAATGCAATGATTTTGCGAGTTGCAAGAATTATTTCTATTGCAAATTCTATTGTATTCTATTGCAAAAAGAATACAGGTATTCTTCCCGAATTGCTACTGTATTTGGCTTTTACAACCCTCACTAATTCCCCAGTCCCTGGTGAGAAAAGGCATTCCCATAATATGATGCTACCACTACCATGTTTCATAGCAAGTATGGCGTTCTCTGGTTGATGAGCAGTATTATTTTAGCCAACCATAGTCAGTCAGTTTGGTCCAATGACAGAAGAGGATAATTTTCGAGATGTTTGTTTCAAATGAAATCGGTCTTCATAAATCTTTGGGTCAGTTGTATTCATGCACAGGTATGATCATTCTGAATGGACTAAAACCATCTGGACTGAACTTATGCTCAATAAGTAAATATGTTTTTTAAAAAAATGCCAGCATTTCCAATTGTAAGTTACAGTATCGATTGCACTTTATAGAAATATATGTAACCTACATGAACTGAAACAAACCATGCCTCAGCAGAGCTACCCTATCATACCTTTTTGGCATATCACACCATTTTATATCTCTGGTGTTCAGACATTGTCAAGTAAAAAAGTTATCCAAAAGGCATTATAAAGCCATTTAAAAAATCATAAGCTCAAATACCATATAAAAGTTAAGCTATCAAAAAGTTCCAAACATTTAGCGAGCCAGCCAGGATGTGAAAAAGATTAGCCATGGGTTAAGATTCTTTTCAAGCTGTCACTTCTTAACATTCAAGAAGAAATTCCAAGAGGGGAATTTTGATAGCTTTACCTATAAGATCAATCACCTATTAGATATCTTTCATTTAAAATATTTATGCCATTAAAAAGTATGGACTAACACAAAATCCTAATAGCTGACAAGCAGACAGGATACTACAAAGACATGGATTGGACTCCTCTCACCCCTAACCAGAATGGAGGCGGACTTGGTGGCTGCTGCATGCTTCACTTCTGCATACATATATGAAAGCTGTTCATCCTCAGGGACCACATAAACAGGCATGAGGGTCTCCATCTTCAGAACCTCAGACTCTGTAACCATGAAACCCTGAAAAGGAGATAAGAAGAAAGATTTGTAAACCAGGAGCTCAACAAATGAGACATTATAGGCAAATTAAAAATTAAAGATAATGTATTAAGCTCTTAATTATCTTAATTTCCTTAATTTTCCTATAATGTCTCATTTGCTGAGGTCCTGGCTTAAAAATCGCTCCAAAGCAAGGCAAAATACCCCAAGTTTAATTATTTATCTATAACAGCACATCCTAACGTCTTATACCAAACCAATTTGCTAACAGTTATTCATATTAATTATTTGTATTCAACAATTTATGATTATACTGTATTTTATGTTGTGGAAAACCAATGATGGATGGTTACTTACCTGTATGTTGTTTTTTTAAAAGCCTCTTTCCACAAAAAAATTTATAAACATCTCCTTATGTTAAACTTTACCATATTCACTTTTTTATTTCTCACTCACACATTCTCTGTACCGCTTATCCTGTACAGGGTCACGGGAAAGAATAAAGAAGAACCAGAAAATGGACATTTGGCCGATCATCAAACAGTAATGAAAATTAATATATTGGTAACCACCTGGATGACATCCTCGGGTACAGTAGAGATGTTTTGAGGTATCAGTATGAGCACTGCAGCAGCATTCTGCCTCTTAGACTCTAGAAAGCGTTCTATTGTGAATTCAGACAGCTTCATGATCACACAGCGTCTGGTCAAACTCAAATCGTCTGGTGAACGTGCTTCAGCAACCACCATGGCACCCTGACAGCCTGGTAATAAAGCATGATATTACCCATGGTATAACATGTTTATAATGGAGGTTAATCAAACAAAATAAAGAAAACATACTCTCATAATGTATAGTAAACAGCTCACAGCATATTGTTATGTTTCATAATGACAGCAATGTTGTGCAGAATGTCAACAATACCACATGGATGTTCTTATGCTGATAAGAAATCTAAAGTACTGTATAATCTAACGTGTTGTGCTTAAGCGGCTACAGAAGTGATATGATAGTACCATGTTTTTCCTGGTGCAGACTGTAGTGCTGCATCCTGTAGGCTGTGAACTCGTATGACGATGCAGCGGAAAGAGCCGAAGTATATACCAAGTGTGTAGAGAGCAACATGAGAGCCACCATTCTCAAGCTCCTGTAAGTCATGCTTCCTCTACGCTTTTTCATCATCTTGTACACAAAGTTTATCAACAATAAAAGCATCAATATACTGTATGTGCTATAAACACATCAAACCATATGGATATAGTACCAGCAAATGAGGAGAAATACAGTACCAGTTATTGGTCCGAGCCGTTGTTAGAATGCACAAGTTGACTTGTTGAAGCTCAGTGGTTATGTTCCATCCAGATAGGATCAGTGCATCGCCGAAATCTATAAATCCCTAAAGTGAGCCTCAAGTTTGAAATCTCATCTGAATCTCAAGGGTCTTCCTGTCGCATTAATATTTTTTCAAGAGGGTTCTTCAAGGCCCGAAGGTAAGCCGACTACACCATCTGGTCTAAGAAGATGAAGCATGGCTAATCAGACCTGACCACCAATCCCTGGCTTCCTTCTACCCTAAGTGTAAGATTTACCATTTCCTGGCTTATCACTAGGACAGGCCTTAATACTAAGTCATACAGTATGAAATCACTCAAACCATCTTGAGTAACTGGATCTACAAATTAATGAATCATGGGGTTAACTTAGTATTGTTATAGGGATACTAACTTTGAATTTTATTTGATGTTACAGTCATGTAAAAGTATTTACTATGAAATAGTACACTTTATCTGATTTAGAACACCTTGTACAGTAGTTATGATCTGTTTCAATTCAGACCAGACAAAGGTACATTAACACCGCTACAAATACGAAGGATATAAGGGAGTACAAATACTTTATTCATTATGAACAGGTTCACAGAGGGATTTGTAAAAGGTTTGCATCAGGACAGGAATCCTTCATAATTCAACAAAAGAAAAAGAGATTTTTTTTTTTTTAACGTATGAGCAGTCATGAGACTAAGGTTATGGGAAAAAAGAAGTATGAAGATATTGTGATGATGCATGACGTACAGTAGTTACTGCATCCTTAGTAACTACCTCGTCAGGGTCATTGTGGTATAAATTAGGCAGCTGCATTGTCTTTTGGAAAATGGTACTGTAGCAACTAACCTGGCCATAAAATAGAATTAGAAATCAAAGAACCTTCACAGCCTTGGAAGAAAAGAGCGCAAAACAGAAAGAAAACACACAGAAAGACTGCAACTGTACATGTGCCAGATGTATTTATTGATATGATACACTACAACATTGTTAAATACTGATATGGAAACTGTTCACATTTTTACAGTCATGATATTTATCAGGATTAAAAAAAAAAAGTATGTCTATGTTAAAAAAAAAAAAAAACATACTTTTTCATTTGTTTCAATAAATTAAAACAAACCACACGCAATAAATAATAAGTTTTACAGACACTGACTTAAGGCATACTCTAATTCAGCAGACCAGGACAAGAACATGATAGAAAAAAAAGGAAGAGTTTGATGCTTGATGTACAGCCAAAATAATTCCAAAATACAGGTAGAAATAGAAAGAAATATGTTACCTGAAAAAAGAAAAACAATTTAGTGTCGGAACTGCTAATAGTTAAGATTTTGGACTTATGTGGGATTCGACCGAGAACACAGTAACTAAGGAGATCCTGAAAGTAGATTTGAGTATAAACACACCTTAAATGAGCACTTCAATGCTGAGTTCATGTTCAACCTACTTCCTATTCACTACTGTGTCTACACAGCATCTGTAAAATTCTACAATTAATTCCCTTCGTAAGTCACTCTAAAGCCGTACATGATATCCAGAAAAGCTGGAGTGTTTGTGCCTGTTGTGTGATCAACAGCTTCATCAGGGTGCCATTACATGCTACTGAATATGTCAAGAATGTGTACTCGTTTCGAATCTTAGACAACAATTCTTTAATTTCCGTTTACATCGTGTTTAAAAAAAAAAAAAAGTTTGTCGGTCACACTGTCACGGTCCAGATCACAGTCCAAACGAGAAAGAATTCACTAGTCTTTGGCGAAAAGCAAATGAAATACACAATTGTGAAGATATTTTGGCAAACGTTTTCATGTTACTGTGGTAGTGGCAGATTTTGCTAACAAATTAATTTTAGCCAAAAATAATAATAATTAAATCCCACCAGTGTGTTTTACAGTATGTATGTATAAATGCATGTATTTTATGTTCCGTGTCCTTTTCCTTCCAGTAAATCGGCTTTATGTTAGTGATCGGTTTGAAAGCTACTTTAGCCAAGAAAAAGCGAAAACCTGTACTTGTCAGATGTCTCTGGCGTCGGTTTAGAAAGGAGTCAAACATTATTTTGGCAAAACTGTAAATAGTGGCACCTCAGAATACTTTATCTATCTGCAACAATGTCACTTCTCAGTCTAATCTTGTGCTTTTGGCACACACACAAAATCAAAACCTAGAAAGTTTTGTTATGTGAGTAGCATGATATGTATTTGTGCAATAAACCCTGACACAGTTCTATATACAGTACACAGTGTAAAAGTCTTGAGCCACTTCTAATTACATAATATGTTGCTCTCTAAGACCCGGACTTACTTGCATTTTTTATTTATTTATTTTTTATGTAGTCTTGATGAATAGTTGTCCAAATTTCCTGAATGATTTTTTTTTGCGCTTAATTTCAGTCCAATCGCTGTTTTTGTTTGTTAAATCACTCAGTGACCTATAAATCATTTAAGCATAAAAAAACATCCAACTTAGGAATGATCCAATGAGAAACAGGGTTAGATGATGACAGATGATCAGGCAGGTAATGCTTAATGCGGAGTGGTTGGAACAGACGAGAGGGGAAATGAGGTTGCTGTTGAGGTTATCAAATAAACTCGCAGTAAAAATCTACATTGTTTAATTTATTATAAAGAAATCGGTGGTAGCTCAAGACTTTTGATGCAGTACTGTATGTATACATCGTCCTACAGTGTTACAATTGGAGTAGGAAGTACTATTTCTGGTAGTACAGCATATACTAGTCATAAGAAGAAGTCAGTCTTGAAAATCCATTTCTCATTCCCTTAAATTCACATCATTGCCTTCATGCAGATGTTAAACAGATGTTTAAGTACATTACAAGACAAGCAGCATTTGAAAAAAATCGTAATCCTATCTACCAATCATGAGGCAATAGTGCAATGCGTAAAATGGTGCACTTAGGGGTTAAACGCTTCAGTTAATGTTTATACATCAAAATCTGGGGGGAAAAAATTTTGTTTGCCAGTCTGGAATTTGACACACACAATCCAGCAAAGATTTTGCTTTTTCAAAATGTTGTGGTGATGTTAATTTAGCAATGTTACAGACTTTAGGACAAAATTGTTGCTAGGTTTTTTTTTTAAATCAAGAATTGATTAAATGATGATGTAACAATGTTAAACAAATGACCCAACACAAAGTTGCAAAAACAACATCAAGACCAAATGAATAGCAAACCAAAGGCTTGAGTGGGTCTCGAACTCTGGTTGCCGCCTTGAAAGTGCTGGCTGCGTGCCACTGGACCACAAAGAAACAAGCTTTTGATGCTCATAAATTTATTTACATAACTAAGAGCTCCACTAACACCATATTGCAGTACAGTAATGTGAGAACTAAGATGCACCACATGGTAATATTTCATAAAGAAAATGAAAGAGAAAGTAACATTACAACACCAAGAGGTGTGAGACATGAAATTCAAAAGAAAGCTGTTGTATCCGTCCCGATCTCCAATCAGAATTCTAACCCTGTTAGAGACCAAGGATGAATGTGGTCGGAGGCTAAAGTTCATATTTCATTGCTTTGAAGTTGCATTTGCAAGCTTGCGTTTGGGTCTTTACCTGACCATTATTTCAACGTCATTTTGTCAATGTCGTTTTTGAGTCTCAAAATTTAACATGATCACAACATACAGTGTATTTATAATAATCATTCATTTTTAGGGATCCTGCTGGGAACAGCCTCTACAAACTAACTGGAGAAAAAAGACCAGGCGAGGTTCAATTCTGTGTTTTGATATGTTTTTCTGTTCACCCCCATTGTAAAGAGTTACAGTAGACATCCTGTCAGTTCGAACAAGCCTGGCCATTCCCCTCTCATGTCCTCCATCAGCACGGCTATTGTTTACAGATAAAAACCTGATGTCTAGGATTTAGAAACTTCCTTTGTAAAATGTCAAGACATTCTGTGAAATCTCAGTACTGTAGATCAACAGTTTTCGAAATTCCCAATTCAGCCCTTATGGCACTTACTGTACACAATTTGCCAATGGGCATTATGTTACTAATTATCATCAAGTTACTGAGATCACATCATTTTCCCCATACTGATGGTTCAAGAGCTGATTAACTTAAGCTCTTGATTTTATGTTTGCATGATTCTATGCATCGTGCTGCTGCTACATGATTGGCTGATTGCGGGAATGAACTTGGGTACAGGTGTTCCTAATAAAAAGCCAGTAAGTGCAATATGGGATACAAATTATTGGTTCAGAAAAAAAGATAGAGAACAGCATTTTGGGATAGATAGATAAATAGATAAAGAGAGATAGAGAGAGAGAAAGAGAGCATTTTTCTGCTCAATACCAATATCTGAACATCATTGTGCATTATAACATCCAAAACCAGAAACAAGTAGCTGTAACAGAAGCTTATTCTTTAGATTTTACAGAATACCCTTTGTGTGAAATGTTTTACAAATAATAATATTCCACCTTTTCTCCTTTTTAAAATACATATTCATTTTTTTTCAAGTTACTGCATCCTATAAATACAAGACATTCACCTAACTAAAGCTAGCTCCCTCTGGTGGTGAAACCAACACAATGTCCTACCATAGGAGGAACCGAAGACCTATCACTATTTCCTGCATTTCCTTTTATTTATTTATTTATTTTCCTATATTAGTTGTAGGAGAGACATTTCATTTAGTTTAGTAGTTACTCAAGGGTTAAAGTCGAGCGGTGAGTTGGACTCACAGTACAAGGCGGGTTAGGGAAAGAAGGCGAAATGGATACAAGGCTATTGGATCTGACAGGCTGATGAGGAGGTCGCCTGGCAGCACACGCACGTGGGGTTGACTGATTTAGGAGGAATCAGATCGAGATCTTCGTCGTCTGGGATTTCATCCAGGCGGTAGCCGTCTTTCAGGAGCTGGATGTTCAGGTCTTGGTTGATTTGCTGCGGAGGATTGGTTGGTGTTAGCGGATAGATTGATGTGGGAGGGGCAAAAAATAAAAAAGTAAAAAACAAACAGCAGTTTTAATTTCACAGATCGAAAAAGGAATACATTCCACAGAAAGTGATAATAGCGTGGCACGATGTTTACACTTTGTTAATAAATATAAACCTGTGATGGGCCTCACAGCTGGAATTACTACAAGATAATGCACATATTATAGAAAATTAATCAATCAATACCAATCAGTTGTGCTGTGGTATAAGGAAAAAGGTATAGTGGGAATAATGAGAGTGCGTATTTGAAAGGACGTCAGAAAGGGACTTCTGATGAGCAGACAAGTAAAAGGTCAAGGTGGTACGAATGTTGTAATGTGTAAAAGACGATGCTATGGTGCACAGGTACCTTGTCCCTCAGAGATCTCACCTCGGCGGAGGAGTATCCTGACGAGGAGTATCTAGACATGTCGAAATCGTCATCGCTGGGGGAAAAATAAGGATAAGAGACCGGATTTTATTAAAATTTATTTTATTCTGTTGAATAAGTATGGCAACCTACTGTATGTAAGGAATAAACCATGAAGGGGGGCACTATTATGGGAGTCATGTGACATGGCCGGCCATAATGCTTAATTACTGTTAGCACAATGAAAGCAAATTATTTTCATATATCAACACACTTAAAGTGGCTTAATTTGTTGATGTGCAATCCAAGTATGGCAATTCATGTATTGCATGAAAATTATTTATTTTTAATGTAGATATGTTGCAGTTCTCTTATACACCTGCTAAACTATTTACACATTGACAGACAACACAGTATCTTGTGTGGTAGGAGCAAATTATTAGCTAAATTTGATTAGAATTGGAACAAAACCAATGACTTCATATTAACCAACCCTGAAAATGATTGTTTTCTAATAATCGCATATTCTGGAGTGTTTTATTTCTGTTATTCCACAATCTTCCAAGGCTTAAAATGTTTTTTGTCTTTGTTTTTTCTCTCTCTTCCCATATCAACAATTGAACAGGATTTATTTATTTTTTAAATTCCTGTTTCTTTTTGATCTGACTGGTTTCAGTAAAACTTTTCAACCAATCACAATCAAGTATTTAACAGCACACTGGTGTAGGAGAAATGATCAGGTCAGTCCAAACATGTGTCATCTACTGATATGCAAAACTATAACTGTAACACATTATGTTATTTAAAGCAGGTTGAACTTCTCGGAAAGCACAGCAAAACTTCCTTTTCTTCAGCTTCCTGTTGATTATGAAGGACAGTTAAAGATACAGGCACCGAGATGTAGGACAAAACTATCGTGTTTTATAATAAGTTTAGAATTTATATAATTAGCCTCTAGGACACTGGATGCTGTTTAGAAAAGACTTTGGTCAAAGGTAATTATACAGATTCCGACATGCACCGGAATCATAAATGGATCTTTTGGGTTAATTACTCGGCTTGAATGGATGGAAATTTCTCACGTGGGTTGGCTGCAATTTGTCTTTCAAAAGAAAAGGGCTTTGAATAGAATGAACTTTCAGCTAAAGAGATTATAACTGAGCGCCGATAGCATGTTATTTTCTCTGTGCTTTGAGGTAAAAAAAAAAACAAAAAACTGACATTCATTTAAAAATGCTTAAAATCACGGTACCTGTCTGTATCCAGTGCTACCAGGGGCTTCTCGTCAGGACTCTGGTCTAAAGATGAGTATCCTTTATTAGGAACAACCAATCTGAAGGTGAAACAAGAGGTACATAAAATAGTTTTTTGTTAAATCAAAAGTAGAGAAAAAAAGAGGCATCACTATTGTTCTTGTGCTGAAATCTTTAGCTAGAAAGTCCCAACGAAAAAATAAAGAGGTCATTTAAAAACAACTGATGCACTAAAGAAAAGCAAATGTATTTTATTAACTCCTTTAGACCATATCAAGATTCAGATCTATAGGTTTGCTCCATGTGGGGAAAAATAAATAAATGAATAAATAAATACTGTATACACACACTTTTTTTTTTTATTAATAATGAACATTTAATCAACAAAAAGCAATTTTTTCAGTGTTTGATTTTTATATCGCACCTTAAGGAGCGTTCAAGTCTAACCTGGGACTTGTGATTACATTTTCAAAAGACTTCAAGCTCAATACGGTGATAAAACATAGCCGCAATAAAACATTTGAACGTTTGTAACAAAGCCCACTGACGTCGTTCCAATGAACATTCAGTATGTGTACTGCCTGATCCTTGAATATCGATGAATAGCTGTGTTAACTGTACACACAATCACTCACAAACATCACTTGCACGTTACAGGAACTCGGCTGGGAGTTAGTGCCACATCCCTCGTACAGTCCTGACCTTGCTCTAAGCCATTTCTAATGTTTCTAATGAGAAACCTTTCCACTTTGATGGTATCCGAGCATTAGTGAAACACTGGGATAAGTGCGTTAGTGTAGCAGGGGATTATATAGAGAATTAAAGGGAGTTTTTCACTCTCAGAAATGTGTTCTGTTATTCTGCACAATCAAAAGCCCCGTTTTGGCTTGAACACCCTTGACATTATAATCCCACTTTATAGAACTGAAACCTGACTTTCTCTGCTATAGGTCTTGCAGCCTATGTGTCATTTTTGGTATCACATTTATACATATGTTTTGATTCAGTCCACCTTTGGACAACGAGATATCTAAATATGTCCAAAAGTATGAACCCTCCTGTACATTATAACGCAAGAAGATTCTCTTTACTTAAACCAACAGAAATATAGCTGATAAATATTTACATATAAAAGGACACAATGAACCTTTTGAGCTTTTATTTTAATGTATGGCAGGAAATTTCTAATTGTACCAGAACAAACTGCATTTCTCGCTTCTAAAGCACCATCTATTGAAAACTCTAAAGACGTATGTATAGTTTGTATAGAGGAAAACAATAATACCAAAGCTTTCATATTTCAATCTTTACACATTCCAATAACCCAGATATGTCCTGACATGATGTATGGCTTAGTTTACTTTTTTTAAACTCTCCAATTACATCATTAGTTGAGTTTCTATAAACGTTTGAGAAGCCATACTTCTCTTTCCCTGCATAGAACAAAAGATCGGTCTAATCTGCAGTCTATGCACTCTCCGAGAGGACTATTATCTACTGGTCGACACCAGCAGGTTCTCATTCCTTCTAATCCCAGCAGGAGCGTGACACGGACTTGTCTTCTCTCTGCTTTTCATTAGCGCTCACACTTTCTGTTCTCACACTTCAGTATGGTGTTTCGGCTCTACGATGTGCAACAGGACCGTGGCTCCATGATGTTTTCTTCCTGCGTATAATAAACTTACCGTGTTCTGGCCATTACGTTGTTTTTCTTAGGCTGCTGATTGACCGGGCTTCCCACGGTCCCGTTTTTTGCCGAGCCTTTCCTGGCCAACTCTCTCTGTTTCTCTGCAATCAGAGAGAAAATTCATAAGAGCCTAGATTTGAAACAGTGATAAGCGAGTAGCCGTTATCGTGAGGCATTTTGTAAACAAGTGCAACGATAAAACAGGGTAAAGACACTAAAGATGCATCATAAAGATTTATGACGGACCATATAATATCAACTCACGGGCCGCTTTAATAGCTGTAATAAGCCTATGCTCATTCAGGCAATCAGTCAATCAAGCAGCAGCAGCATAATGAACACAAAGCATGCAGATACAGAGTAAAGTGCTTCGTGTTTATGTTCACACCAAAGATAAGAATGGTGGGGGAAAAAATTGGATCTGGTGACTAGGCTCCTGATCTACATAATTTAGAAACTGCTAGACTCCAAGGAATTTCACAAAGAGCTATATACAGTATATCCAGCTTTTACACGGAATGGTGTGGAAAACCATAAGAGCTGATAGAACCTTGAATAACCACCCATTATAACCGCTTTAAACAGAAAAGCATCTCAGGAAACCTTGTCAAACCTTGTAAAACCAGGAATCCAAGTCAGCGCAAATTTAATGAAACTAGTGGTAAGGTGTTTCGCCTGCCATGCGGAAGGCCCGGGTTCGATTCCAGCCAGTGCCCACACCCCAGCCACTGGAT
>JAOTQY010000018.1:3490089-3504127 GCA_026413445.1 Dolichallabes microphthalmus | reverse complement strand
ATAACAACACATAAAACTAAATAACAACACATAAAACTAAATAACAACACATAAAACTAAATAACAACACATAAAACAAAAATAGCAATACTGAAAACAAAAATAACAATACTGAAAACAAAAATAACACACAAAACAAAATAATAGCACCGAAAACACGACGACATATCCAGAAACAAAATACCAAATGAGAACACGACAATTCAGTCGAACCAGAAAAGGTAGGTATAGTTTGCGAATGAAATTCTTATTGCTGATTTTATGAGACATCTGTCAATCAAGACATACTGTACAATTCTCACCGCTGATTGGACGAGACATCTACCACTCAAAATATAGTCCGTATATATGAAGTACTGCAACCGCACGGGCATTTAGATGTATTTTCATTTAAGGATTCATTTCAGTATTTTAGGATTATACAGCACTTTGGTCAACTAAGTTGTGTTAAATGTGTTTAAAAAAATTATTCTGACTTCACTTGATGGTACTACTTGTATGTCTTGAGTGACCGATGTCTCGTCCAGTCAGCAATAAGAATTTAATTTGCAAACTATACCTACCTTTTCCGGTTTGAGTGAATTGTCATCATGTTTTCTCATTTGGTATTTTGTTTCTGGATATGTTATGTTTTCTGATTTGTTATGTTGTATCAGTTTTGTTGTTTTTTCATTTTGTTTTAAAATTAATTTTTTCAGTTTTGTTATTTTGTTTTTGTTTTTGTTATTTTGGTTTGCACTACTCGGCCACCGTATGTATCTGATGTCAAAACAATTGACGGAGGAACGTAAAGATAGATAATCTAAGGAAGGTGAAGGTTTCTTGTGGAGAATCATTACTGGTGATGAGACACGGATTTATTACTACGAGCCTGAGAGTAAACAGCAGAATGTGGAACAGAAACATCGCCGACCGAGAAAAAGTTCAAAAGTCAACCATCAGGTGGAAAAAAACAGATGCTTCCAGTTTTCCAGGATTCTCAAGAGGCCAGTTTTAGAACATTATCAGAAAAAGGGTTCAACAATCAACAGTGTGCGTTACAAAGAGACACTTATTGAAGAGCTGAAGCCTAAACTTCGGATTAAACGTGGAGCACTACAACACAAGGTGTTGTGATCTTACATGACGATGAGAGCAGCCCTACGAGCACGAAGATTCACTTCTGATGAAGTGAAGACAGCGGTGCATTTGTGGCTCAGCCTAAACCCTTTTTAATGAGGGAATACGAAAACTTGGTGGCAATTCAAAGTGTATTGAAATTATGGCAAAAGTATGCTTTTGTTTTTTCTAAAAGTTCATTACAGCCAGAGTTTGGATAAATGATGTCCGTATTTGTGAACACAGTATGTTTGTTTGTATGCATGTATGTTTGTATTTCATCTTATAGCTCAGCAAATTCAGTTGCTTATTCTGTTACTTGCGAAGTGTATAGTGCTTGAGGGCCTCTTTCTATTTTGTATGCTTGTTGTGTTTCAGCTCCCAGGATGACAGAGCTTTATAATCAAGCTGTAGAATGCTGATAAACCGGGGTTACATTTGTTAAGAACTTGAGTTGCCGGAGGAAACAGACTTGTAGACTGTACATTAGGGGGAAAATACAGTCCATAATATATGGCTTTATCTTCATACATTTGCTAAGTCACAGTGTACTCAGTAAGGTTAGATCCTACGTGGCAGCCTGACAAAACCCCTCCGGGAAACAACGTAAAGTTACAGTTTCTATAAAGCACCAACTCCAGAGACTTACAGTAATAATTGTCCTCTCGCAGAAAAGCTTAACCATCTCAACTGTGTGTTTTTAAAACCGTTCGAGTGCAAGTTGTTACTTATACATGCTATGGATGCTATGGAATTTGAAAGCACATTAGTATAGAAAGTGCTCGAGTCTGCAGTATTTCTGCCAACCGGTCTATTTTGCACTTGCTCTACATCTTTTGGGTTCTTGCTCCAACCCCATTACATACTGATCCTCCCTATTGATCAAGCCATCAGCCTTACTTAAAGTACTGTGCAACTGTCTAACCCTATCTCATTACTTCATATTAAAGAAATGGGGACAAATGGTTTACTTCAACAGGCTGTATAGTGCCTCAAGATGCAGTTTAAACGTTTATGTAAAAATCTCAGCAGCAACCTCATTTCCCCTCTCGTCTGTTCCAACCACTCAGCATTCAGCATCACCAATGATTCTTTGGTCACTGTGTGGATTAACAAACAAACAAACAAAAACATTCCTCTGAAACTGGGACATTAAAAATGGCATAAAACAAACATAATAAGAAAGCATAATAAGAAATTACTGACTTTTTGCACACTGTATTTCTGTATTGATTAGATTAAATCTCTGAGCGTCGTTATCACAGCTTGGATGCATCCACAGGCATCTTTTAAGAAGTCTCAATCGCTCACTTATATTATTTTCTTTCTTTATTTGTTTTCTTTTGGTACTCTAGCCCCTACAGGTCATGGATCCAGACCATCCACTGGCTGCACTAGTTCGCAAAGCCCAGCAGGAGAAGAATGGAAATGTAGCCATCACCGCCAAACCTGAGGAAGAGGTGGTGGTACAAGCACTGCCCGCAGAGTACACTGATCGTAAGTACTAGATGAACATTTTACAACTAGGGACATCTTTAACAGTAACAAAATGATTAAATAAATTGTCTCAGATGCCTCACTACTGATTTATCAAACTATAATTTTTTTGTATTATTATTTATATTTAAGTACAGCTTAACTTTGGATTGCAAGCATAATTCATTCCGGAAACGAGCTTGTATATCTAAGCACTTGTATATCAAAGCACTTGTATATCAAAGTGAATTTCCCCCCATAAGAAATAATGCAAACTTTAATGATTCGTTCCACAGCACAAAAATATTTATATAAAAAAATAATTCATACAAAGTATGAAGTAACAATAAAACAAATTAACCTGCATTTTAACTTGGAAAAGAATCGTGACTGGTGTTAGATGAGAGCGGGAGCAAGGGGGGCTACTGTGTAGAACAACTTTGATGCACGCGCACTGAGACGGAGCATGCAATCTCACAGCGCAAGAAAGAGAAGAACCATTGAGTGAGTTATGATCACGTGACGCTCGGCAGTTAAATTTTATTTAAAAACTTTGCCTGTCTTGCAAAACTCTTTACAATCGAGTTACAAGTTTGCAATACAGGGTTCCACTGTATTTTTTTCTGCCTTGCTTTTAATTCCTGAACATCCAATTTCTGATGCTTTATAGTCCTTGTCACCCACCGGAGGACAAGTTCCCTTGTGAGTCTGCTCCCTCTAAAGGATTTTCTGCAACATTGTCCAAAGTGCTCTACAATAAAATTGAATTGAACAATCTGAGGCAGATGTACTGATGATCTGTCCCAATTAAGGCCTGACCCCCAGGAGGTGTTTCTGACTGTGATGTTCATGCCAAATTTAAGCAGCTTGTTTGAAATATGACTTTCATTCTTTCTTAATGTAATACAGATGATTTAACACTGGACTTGGTTGTTGACTCGATAAAAAAACTGAGGACAGCTTTTGACAGAGAGAGAGACGTAGATGTTCTTGAACCTTGATGACGGACCTCTTTATGTACTGGTTAAATTAAAGTGCCAGGCCCAGTGGACTGCATCATCACCCCTGTGATCTGCCTCCGAATGATTTTTCAGCCCCATCACCGACCCCCTGGGAATACTTCATTGTTGGACAGAAAGCTTGAACCATTGAGTGACCAACATTGCACTTGATTTGAGGGTCAGAAGCTGCGGGAGTCTGTAGTAAAACGAGTCCAACAGTTAGTATAATTATGGGGTTCATAATTATGTGCCGCTCGATTGTTGGCGGAATTTGAATAATTGTTCATACGTAGAGAAGAACAATGGTGACTGGTTAAATGTGTTCGCTAACATTGAGGCAAGTTTATTAGCACACATTCAATAGTGGGAGGAATAAATAGTAATTAAGATCCTGTGCAGAATATGTAAAATACACATTACAGGTTACTATAGTTGCAATGGCATTTTTAATACATTTTGAAAAGAGTCTTTGACAAAGAATGATGCAAGGTCGGTGAAAGTTCATTGCATAACCGTGGATGGGCTTTTGTCCGGCGTATTTTTTTATTAATTAATTTTTTTATGCCAAAGAATGCTGCAGATGCTCCATTTCACATCCAATGTCTGTTTAATAGAGGCTGCACGGTTAACCTGGGTTAACTTTGGACAATGTTTAAATGTTCTACATCCTCAGAAAAGATGCGTTCACACTCCAAGGAAGTAAAAACACTCATGCGCTGCTCTGTTTTAGTCGCCCAGAATCCTGATTGTCTTGGCTGAAAACGATCGCTAATATGGTATAAGTACAGTAGCTTATGACAAGCTGATGCATCTATATAGACCAAGAGGAATGGATATGATCAGGTAGAAATACATCGCGGGAGAAAAAGAGGAAGAAAGGTTCGGCTTAGACACGTTTTAGACGCGTCCCGTGTTTGCATTTTATTTTTTTCTTAAAGTTGAATTATGTCCCAGCTTTGTGCCATACTTTATAGGTTCAGCTTCATGGACCTGCACGTTCCGGATTGTCTCGTCTGATGTCCGCGTGTGCTTTTCGCACACTCATTATTCCTTTCTGTGGCAGTCATTTTTATTTTTTTTCTATCGCCACACTGACTCCAAAAGAGGCAGATTTTTTTAATTTGTCTTTGCATTTGGATGAAATT
This sequence comes from Dolichallabes microphthalmus, assembly GCA_026413445.1. Lineage (NCBI taxonomy): Eukaryota > Metazoa > Chordata > Actinopteri > Siluriformes > Clariidae > Dolichallabes > Dolichallabes microphthalmus. Next base: position 3,499,407 of record JAOTQY010000018.1, on the reverse strand, counting down.
CTTGTCTTGCAGATGAAATTCAAATTCACATTTATTCGTCACATACACAGTATGATATTGAGTGAAATGCTAACACGACTGTTTGTGACCTTTAAAAGGAAATAAGAGGTGCAAAGGCTAATAGAAAACACAGGTAAAATATAAAATCTACAATTTGTGGAAATTTTGTTACAATAAAATTAGAAATATGTAAAAACTTAAAAAGGCTGTACTGTATAAATAAAAACTGTAAAGTATAGGGAATGTGCAATGTGTGTAAATAGCGGAGTGTGATAAAATGAACAGCATCTTTAAAGTGCAATAGTTTGTCCTCATTAAAGATTGCAGTTCCTCTGCAATCCTATAGGTGGCATGCTTTAAACTATTCATACGTTTGCAGGCAGCACCGCATCCTGTGCAGTAGGAGCAAATAATTTTTTAATAATAATAATAGCTTTTAGGTTTGTTTGGAAGTGTAATGTAAAAAAAAAAAAAAGGAATATCAAATCAGGATATTTCTTAAAATCGTGATAACTGAATCGTGATAATGCGATAGAATCGCAATACAAATTGAATCGACACCTTAGTACTGTGGTATCGTATATTTAGGTCCCTGGTTATTCTACATACATAAGTAACTACATACTTAACGATGGCATTTATTTTGCGAAAGTCAATAAAGGCTTTTTTTTTTCTCCCCCCTTTTTTTGTTGTTTTTTTTTTTCCTGTCAAAACTATTGTCAGGAGTGGACAGATGAGCAACTTGATCACTACATGTTTGTGCAGGTTGAGAAAACAAAAAAGTAACAAACCCTGCTCCTTCGACTTTTAATTTCCTGTGTGTTTTTAAGTTATAATGCACGTCACGATGATGCGACACGTCCACAGACTGCTGCAAGATTTTGACACACAGATGAACCCTAACTTTCCTCCTAGCATAACAAAGGTAGTGGAAGAAAACACACACGAGCTGGACTTCAGTAGTACGCTGTCTGGTCTGTAGGGTACTGACCATCATGCACATATTTATTTCGTTCCTCCCCAAACCTTTTCCCCACGAAGTTGGAAGCATACACTTGTACAGGATTTCTAAGGAAGCACACATGTCCTGCACAGAGCCCTGATCTCAGCCTCACTTAACACCTTTGGGATGAACCAGAGTACCGACTGAGCTCCAGGCCTCTGCGCCTGAAATCAACATCTAACCTTGCTAATCCCCACAACCATGCTCCAAAAATCTGGTAGAAAGCCTTCCCAGGGCAGTGTGTACATTTTTAGTGTAGCAGTGAGGAAGTGACCACATCTGTAATGGGATGCTCAACAAGGACGTATTTATGTGATATCCAGGTGTCTACAAACTTTTTGCTATATTATAATGCATCCTTTACATGTAGAAATGTTCTTCAATAGATAACAAGGTGTTCTGTTATTTTAGCTTCATCTTATGTGATCTTGCAAGCCCGCGGTGCTTTTACTGGATAGCTAGTTAGGGCCCAAGCACTGTGACATGAGTCCTATTACGTCAATAGTGTGTGAAGGGCCCTATTGTTCTTCCAAGGATTTTTTCCCGCCCAACTTCCAGGGCTGTTTGGGGGTCTTCACATGCTGAAAAAGTCATGAAAATTGGCAGATAGATTGGAATCTGCTGTCATTAGGATGCCTGAGAGTCAGCAAAGAGATTTTGCCGCATAGCTCAGGCGCACTTGAAGGTATGCACGTGAAACCCGGTACACATTTAGAGCTCATTGAGCCGAACACCTTATTTTTTTAAATAAAAAATATATAATAATTAATAAATAAAAAAAATCCTATGGAATTTATAAGATTTTTTTTTTAAATCTAGAAAATCACATTGTAGGATTTTTAAAGAATTTATTTGCTAATTTTGGTCGAAAATAAGTATTTGGTCAATAACAAAAATTTCATCTCAATACTTTGTTATATACCCTTTTTTTTTGGCAAATACAACACTCCTTAAGTGCCCGGACGGTGTGTTTGGGATCATTATCATGCTGAAAGACCCAGCCACCTTTCATCTTCAATGCCCTTGCTGATGAAAGGAGGTTTTCATTCTTTCCTTTACACAGATCAGTCGTCCTGGTCCCTTTGCAGAAAAACAGCCCAAAAGCATGATGTTTCCACCCCCATGCTTTACACTAGGTATGGTGTTCTTTTGGATGCAACTCGGCATTCTTTCTCCTCCAAATATGAATATGACGTTCTCCCAATCCTCTCCTGGATCATCCAAATGCTCTCTAGCAAACTTCAGACGAACCTGGACATGTACTGGCTTAAGCAGGGGGACACGTCTGGCACTGCAGGATTTGAGTCCCTGGCGGCGCAGTGTGTTACTGATGATAGCCTTGGTTCTTTGGTCCCAGGTTTCTGCAGGTCATTCACTAGGTGAATGAATTCCTCCTGGGAGCCTGGGCCCTTGCTGGTGTGTAGTCCTATTCACTTCACCTGTCAACCGTCATGGTGTTACATTATGGCTAATCAGGGTATATGTCAGGACAATCATATTCTACGTCAGGAAATACATTTTCCTTTACAAAGATCAGCCATATAATTACAGTATTCAATATAGTGTTAATGTCCCCTTGTGCTTCTGCACCTCTGGAACCTTAGGTCATTATTCAACAAGACCTCTCGGGGTGTGCGCTGGTATCTGGCACTTGGCGTTAGAGGCAGAAGCTTTGGCTGCTCTGGGTTGCCAAGTGTGTGGGGGGGGGATTTATCAACAAATTAAGATTATTTATATGTTTATATACTTATTTATCATTTGTTGCATCATTACATGTTCGCCCCAAGAAAGTCTACATTCTCGTTTAGTTCCTAGTTGCATCACATTACCATGACTTATTTAAGGTTCCCCTGAACTACACAGACCGAGTAGGGGTTCATACGTGTGTGAATCTTCAGAGAATGGAAAAAACTGAAAATCGGTTTCCATGCCTGATTCTTTGTGGTGTTTCATCTTTGTGCATAAAACTGAAGGACCATAATGAAGCATGTTGCTTGTGCTCTTTTTTTTAATTTATTTATTATTTTTTTTATAAGAAGGTTTGAACTTTTATGGGGAAATTTCTATTTAGTGAAAAACTCTTAGTATCCAACAGTTTCTGAATACACTTTTGGTGGAAGTGGCATGAAAACACGTCTTTGTTTTATTTCCTTTTAAGCGCAAGCTTGAGTTCAGGTTTTAAATCCCAGTTTTTATTTTCTCCCTCAGCTACTTTTTTTTTCTCCTCTAAGATCTCTCCCTTGGTTTTTGCTTAGGCTAATAATACAGGTTTTGTCAAGCTCAACTAGCCATGTTGCTCATTTATTCCAGCATGCACTGATCATCACCAATGATTCACCTTTACACCAGAGCAAATTCACCCGGCAAGAAGAATTCCACTCATGTTTGACAGGGTTCAGCTGTTTTGAGCACTTTTAGCTCTTTATTAATGCAATTTATTTTGTCGTGACTGCAAGAAATAAAGCTGCTTCCAAGGCTGCCGTAATTCGATTCACAGTTTTGTTTTGCTTCGTAGGTAACTGCAATATACTAGGCAATTTGTTGTCAACCACTTAACATCGGCCAGATCCGGTGAAGGTACGGTGGTTTGATAGCTCTGGCCTCTTGTTAGCTCTGCGTATGTCACCTCCACTCATCAACCCTGAGTCATATTTGTCAAGTTTCTGCTTTATCGAGCACACGATGGCCTCAGTGTTTGTACAGAACAAAGGAAGAGATTGTGCACTCAATTAAATGGACTGTTAACTGCTGTAAGTACTTTCAGTTTTTTGTTTTTCTGCAACAATGCTCCTGTGAGCTTGCCCTTACGTGTGTGCTGGCACAGTATAGCTTTAGTTTCGGACATTTTCGTCCAAAGCTTGTCCAATTTGCGTTTTATGCAGTCCATTAGACCGCTCTTGTATGGTCCCGTGTGATGCACCAAGGTCTTGCAGAACAGCAGTTTGATCCGTTTTATGTACAGGAGACAAGAAAAGTATGCTTCTGTGCTTTTCAAATAAAGTAGCATGCAGACCAAACAAGAATAAAATTAGGCCTGGTGGAAAAAGCCAGTTCATCTGAGAAAACATCAGCTTTATTAGGTTTCTAATCGAATAGAACAGAACACTTGGGTGTGTTCTTAAGTTGGTAAAATTACACAGTGGAATCCACGGTTTATATCAGTAGTGCTGTTTGCATCGTGCCTTCCTGTTCCCTGAAATACAGTTCTGTGGAAAAGTCAACCCTCATTTCTTTATATTTTGCTTACAGAGTCAGACTTTCTTGTATTTTAATGTCGTCTTGAGGAATAGCTCTCCATGCTTTTTAAATGACTTTTTCCCCTCCAGTCCAGTCCCAGTACCTGACCAGATTCAGGGGAATATGTTGTTTAAGCCACACAGTGACCTATGAATCATTCAAGCATACAAGCATAAAAACTTAATACAAGAGAGGAAACGGGTGCAGATGATGACTGATGATCAGGTATACTGGTGATGCTGAATGCTGAGTGATTGGACGAAAGGGGAAATGAGGTCGCTGCTAATTTGTAAATCAAATCTTTAGACACTTTTCTGCCTGTCACAGTAAAACATTAAAAAATTTGATTTTGGCTCAAGACCTTTGCACAGTACTGTATGCTAGTTTGGTAAAACTCCTTTTCTAGCAGAGCCTCTACTATATTGTTAGAAATTTAAGTCTAAGGCTAAATGGTGAAATGGACAATAGCATCATGAATCGATTATCATTCAATTCAGACGATGTAAAATGATCAGAAAACGTCATATCTGCAGCTTCATCATCATTTCCAAAAACACTTGACCAAAAAGTCTGGTCCATTTTGATCAGTTGAGAACGCAGTTGTTCCGTGTTTGGGAAGTCCGCTAGAAAAGTTGCGCAGATCAAATCAGATATGGAAGCGGATAGCTGCCGCTTGACTTCAACGGAAATCTGTGTGCGTGTAGAACGCGCCAATATCATCCTCTGACCTACACACGCACACATTGCTCATGACGTAAGAAACCACTCGAGTGTTGATCTTGAAATTTTCCCCGAAATATCATTAATACCAGTCATATGAATGTTACCGAATTGTTCGGAAAGTTAACCATAAAGGTTAACTTTCTCGTTCTTGCATTCTTTTGTGTTTAATGTTTAATTCATTGATTGTTAAAATAGATGTTAAGTGCAGCCCTAGTGTGGAAATGCTCTTACTTTCATTAATATAAATAGCTGTGATTTCTCCTGATGATTTTTATAATTTTTTTCCCTTTTCCGATGCAACTTCTCCAAGCGTACAAGTGACCCAGATGTTGACTATTCAGCTCTGCGCTTGCAGGTTTTAATAAGGCATTGGACAGTTTTTAACCCACATCTCCTTAGTTGTTTTCTTCGCTTGAATGCAGGCCAATAATTTTACTCTTCTGAAACACAGTATAATATGTATTCTGTGACTTCTGGCATGCGTGTTTAGGAAATGAAAAGCTACTCCATGCTGGATAAGTTGGGTTTAAAAGAACGGTTGCCAGCTGACGCATATTAATCACAGCAATTATTATTTAATCAAAGGCCCTTTAATAATTTGCTCTTGGGTATTTATTTATTTTTAACCCAGGAGGTACATTTGCTTTTTATGTTGCAACAAAAAAAAAATGAGCCATATACTCGAGGCTATAAATATGACCATCAAGCAGTGCTGTACCCAGATCAGCGCACACCAGTAGTTGTCTCCTCCCGAATTGTCAGATGATTGATGATACTAGCATCAATTGTTGAAACCAATCCCTTCTCAGCCCGCGATGAAATGAGACATCATAATGGGATGATTACTTTTTTTTTTCTTCTCTCTTTTTGGCACACTAGAGCTTTGTCCCGTGATAGCATCTGGCTTTATGGTGCACATTTCCCCTGTGATGGAGGTGTGTGCCGTCAACACTTTACGTCTCAATTAGCCCTAAGAGAGTCCGGCGTGTCAGAAATACTTAACTATGCTCCCTGTGTAGCACTAAACATGCGCTCAGCCTCACACGTCAAGAGGAATTGATGGAATGATTTCCATCAACTTCCAGCTTTAGCTTTCGGAGAGGGTAGCGTTATAATAAATACCAAGATCTGACATGACGTACAGTACATTTGGGGATGTCCAGAACATATTCTCATATTTCTTTCTTTATTTAATTATCTGTTTTTTATTTGTTTTTTATAAACATGCATTTGATACAAGGCTGCAATCACTCTGAAATCATAATGATTGACTAAACCCCAGGAGCTTGATTCTAACCGCTCTCAGATTCTGGTCAGAATTGATCACTGCTCTTACACTCTTACTATCACTGCAGGGTCATGGTGATCTTCATTGTAGTTTTTTTTTTTTTTTCCTTACTCAAGTTTTCGTTCTTTCCCTGTGGAAGTTTTTTGCAGCAATTTAAACATCGAACGTAAATTAAACAAGTACAGTAGCGATGGGAAGTTTGGATCATTTAAGTGACTTAGTCCTTTAAATCTTGTTCATCAAAATGAACAAATCTTAAAAGCTTAAGAGGCATTTAGTTTATTTCGTTCTTTTTATCAGAAATAAAATAAAATGTTAAATTTTCAATAAACAGACCCCCAACACATCTACATACACAAATTTTGGCTGTAGTTCCATTAATGAAAATATTACAACGCAGCTAAGGACATCTTAAGGTAACCTGAATGAGCAGCTCACCTCTCATATCTTCTAGTCTGAGTCGTTCGTTCTTTTTAATCTATTGCACCGCATAGCGTCTATGGGAGTCACATGACAAAAGAACGAACGACTTGGATTAGAAGACACATGAGACAAACCATTCATTAGTTTCCTGTATGTAACCTAGCGGAGGTTTTGCGATGCTTTGCGCACGCGTGACCAATACAAAATGAAGGTATCGCTCTCCGAGACTACTCGCTCTTCTGAGTCACGTTAAAGACTCGAACAATCCAGCACTAAAGTACGGTAGTAGTAATAATTTGGGTGTTTTTGCACATAGATTTGAGCTGACGTTGCCTTTGTGCTCTGGGTAAATCTATTCAATTTATATGAGCTGTTATGCATGGTAATAACTACAAAAGCTCAATAACAAATATAACAAGGTTGATAATGTGATTTTTGTCACTTCATCGATGAAGTCCCCGGACTCCACTTTAGGAACCACAGTGTTTTTCTTTTTAACTGTTTGCCAAAAAAGAGCTCCGGAGCACCAGAGTGAATCAGAAGTTTTTATGTGCTGTAGTGTCCTCCATGTAGCGCTGTCCTCCGAGTGTGTTACGCCGCCCCCAACAGTGCGTGAGCGAGCAGTTTGAAGAGATGCGGTCAGCTGGCGTCACGTGGTTCAGAGAAATCATGTGATGGTCTTCGGCCCTCTCGACTGAGTGGTAGTAGTAACTTAATGTGGGAATTGGACACGACTAAATTAGGGAGAAATTCGTGGGGGAAAAAAACAGTTGCTAAAATATACTTTCAAACGGCACAAAATTTATGTGGTCCATCTATTGCAATTTGTTTGTGAGATACTGCCTTTTTGAATAGCGAGAGCGTGCAAGACTGCGTTCATTAATAAAGCGCAGAATTACACTCGATGGAGTAGTGGCTAACGAGAAAGCATGAGGAGAGAAAATCTCTCAACTCGAATCTATAGATTATGCGTTGCGATGTGTGTTGTGTACAATGTTGTGTGCTTGTGACACCATCGCACATGACAAACACGGTAATACCGTGCAACCTAGATCTGTAGGGAGTGTACCACGATGATGTCTGCACAGGTCGCATCTACAGATCATTCATGAAAGGACGCGCAATGCTTTTTAGTGGTTTTGTTGGAAACGAAAAGAGGTTTAAAAAAAAAGACATCTGTGCTACTTTTTTTTTTTGTAGTTAAAAAGTTGTTTTGTTGGGACTTGCATTAAATATGCAAATGGGATTGCAGATGCTCCTGTCAGTCTTAAAGGCTTAAAGTATATAGATGTGCAGATGAATTTATTATATTCTGTTTCTTACTTTCTTAGCCTCCATCAGTGAGCAGTTGCGCAACTCAACCAATTGGACTTTGGGTTGACTGAACCACATTGTTATTTATATGATTGTTGCTTTCAACCTTAATGCACACAGTTATAGAAGGGATGGTCGTGCTATCCAAAGTAACACACACACAAACTGTTTTCTTTTCTTTTGCTTGTCCCCTGATTGTCTCAAAGTTTAGTTGTAGACAGTTTGCACCATCTTTCTGTTAAGACACAATTTCATCAAGAAGGTGAAGTATAACCGGCTACCTCCAAGAATTTCCTCTTTTTCAAATTTTGCTCCCACAATGTTGAGGAATGAGGAACGTGCTATCTGCCCTGTCAGCTAGCATGAGCTCACGGTCGGCTAGAGGTTCATGCGAGAGTGCAGGATATCCCACCTGCTCTCTCTAGACTCCCACATTTGGATGGCTGTAGCATCACATGGAAATTGAACACATGACCTCCATATGATGGGGTGAACACGTTTCCATTGTGATACTCATCGAGCTCCCTTTTGAGCCTGTTTTTTTTTTTTTTCTGAACTGATGAAGCTGCATATACATTTTTACATTATAATTTTTTTCATCTCTGTGACAATGTACGTTGTTAAAAGTGCTACACAAACAATACTGAACCGAATTAAATCGATGTGTCTCTGATATTTGAGGACATTTTATTTGGGTATTAATTATATAGATTGCACCCAGAGATGAACCAGTGATCGGGCTTGGACAGATTTCAGGATACAGTTTGTATTCATTTTAGTAAAATACTGGATTTTTCAAAACTATGAAATAAAACATATGGCATTGGATTCACATTTGGCGTTTAAAACCCATCAAGCACCATGATGAAACTGGCTCTCATGAAGACCATCCCAGGACAGCAAGACCAAAATGGTACCTCTGCTGCAGAGTAGAAGTTCATTTAGACTTACCAGCCTCAAAAATCACCAAACAGCCCCTCAGATTAGAGCCGTCATGAAGGCTTTACAGAGCATAAATAGCAGAAACATCTCATGATCAACTGTTCAAAGGAGATATCGCATATTCTGGATGCCTTCAGCATTGTTTTAGAGTGTAGAAAGAAATGAAAATCAGGAAAGACCATGGAGTTTCTCCAAACGTATGGGTAGGCTGCTGGCATCATGTGCCTCAGAGGGAGCACGTAATGGCCTTCGCCCTCCCGGTTGGCAGCTGTCGACTCATTTTCAGTTTCCAAATCGAATTATTTAATTTATATATATAAATTTTTTTTTTTTTTTTTTTCAGTAGCCCTCGAAAAAAAAATTCTTTTCAGATTTGTTTTTCGACGAA